>JAULKM010114298.1:0-22273 GCA_032355605.1 Rubia tinctorum | reverse complement strand
TTTAATATTTGTAATTCGGTTTTCGGGTCGGTTTTCGGTTTATGTTTAGAAACCAAAAACCAAACCATAAACCATATCCATAATTCGGTTTAATCGGTTCAAGTATTTGAATATTAAATTTGGTTCGGGTTATTCAAATTCGGATTATTCGATTTTTGGTTCGGTTTTTGGTTTTTTTGCCCACCCCTAGTGGTGGTGGAAACCCTAGAGAAAGGGAGGTGGGAGCACATGTGGTAGAGGTGGAGCGGCGATGGCAGAGGTACTTCGTCAAAGGTTGTGGAACAGCGGTAGTGGTGGCAGAACAACAAAAGGCAAAGGGAAATTTTTCCTTTCAAATTTTTGTATTTGGACGAAAGGGAATTTTGGTCATTTCCGGTAGATCAATGGTCAAAAATCGCCAGTCAATGCTGGAGTATAGTCTTTAGGGTTATATTTGCACTTTTATTAAGTAGTTAGGGTTATTTTTCTATTTTGAATTATCTCAGAGTTATATGTGCTATTACTGAAGTATGTAGGGTTTTATTCAGGGGTATTTGACGATAATTTTTGGAAATTAAATTTTGGCCTAAACTTCCTTGACTTTACCATACGCTTCAGAACTTTGCACCAGAACATAAGGACTAATGTTTGATTTGGAGATTATGCCTACTTTCTAAGAGGGACCAAACCGAGGTTTTGTGTAATAATTTTAATTAGTATTACATTAATACTCTTCCAATGGTCATTACGAGATCGATAATTTCCACAACATAGAATCACACGGAATTCCATATTCTCTGTTTTTATGAAATAAAAAGATAATAAAATATCGTCCATCATTTTTTAAAAGCATTAGTACGTGGTCTAGAGTAATTTCTAAATGATCAATTATAGGTATACAAAGGTTAATCAGAAGAACTTTTGGAAGTCTCTGTGGACCAAGCCAGCTTCTTTATCTCTCTCGGGGATTATAAGTTCAACTGGGGCTGGCAAAGGTCCCTTTCGGAACGATTGCAATTAATTTTGGTGCAATTGGTGAACTTTTTACTTTTTGCACTTGGTTCCCTCCAAGAAAGTGGGAGAATTCGAAATGAAAAATTGGTAATACACCTATGTAAATCGCATTGTCACAACCATGTTGTTCTAATTTGGGTATAACGGGTCAATGGAAAGGCCCGGAACCTTCATAGAGAGTATTTGACGACACATTTTTGGAAATTACTCTATGGCCAAAACACGCGACAATGTAAGCACTTCGCTTTAAACAAAACTTGAACCAACCTTCTATCGTCGCAGGTTACCATAAAATTTATAGCGGGAACCAAAAATTTAAGCATAAAAATTAAGCTAAAATTTTCCCCCAACCCTATTTCATCTCATTATTATTGAGCAATAATATCCATTTCATATCTCCAAAACACTTCCATCAAAACACACTCCTAAAGTTCTTTCCATTCACGCCATTACAACAATTCAGGTGCTCAATCAAATCGCTCCTCTCAAACATCCAGAAGTACCAGAGGATGGAGCATTTCTGGGTACAAATTAATTGAGGTTATTTCTTTTCATTCCATGTTTATTTTGCAAATTTTTTTAGTGAATTTGTTATTTGTTATTTTTTTATGGAACAAATATTGAATATTTTCACGAAGTATGCTGATTGTGTTACATGTTATCTAGTGTATAGTGTATGTGTTGTCAATATAACTCCATGTTTATAAGTACTGAGAAAAAGGCTTAGACTAGGGCTGATTGTAGACAAAAATTACATTTTGTAAGAACACACTTTGAAGGTGCAACGCCTATCTCAATCGATCGGGCCCTGTAATATGTTAAAAACAAACGACCGACGTCGCCCATATCTAAAAAAATGTTGCATATTTTCATATTTGTGCTACATGTTATCTACTGATGATGTATAAATGATGAGAAGTATTGATCATAGATTAAGGTTCATTCTAAGAAAAAATAATGTCATGTGCAAATGATGAGAAGTATTGATCTTAGATTAAGGTTCATTCTAAGAAAAAAGGTTATTTTTTGCATGAAAAAACTATGAATGTCTGGTGTCGGTCTGCAGTTCGACCTTTGCAGTAGAAAATTCTAGAACGACGGATGTCGCACCCATTCAGATGAGTTACATTTTTTTGGTTCTGATTATTGTCGTCTACATATGTCTATATTGTGTGTATTTCATTTGGGGACTTCCCATTTCTAACACAAAGAGAGTTATCAATGGACTATAAGCATGTAGATGAATTGACTTTTCATTTCACTAGTCATTCTATCAGTGTTAATGTTGCACAACGTAGACAATGGAGGTTCAATACGAATAATAATTTAATTTCATATGAAGGTTAAGTACTTTAATATATTTGTTTCATATATTTGTAATATATGTGATAGTAGTGTGGGTTTTATCATGTGTTTCCATTTTGCATTAATTGAACAACAATTGATTATTGTATGACGTTTATCCATTATATAAGTTATCGAATATTAAATAACATGTAATTACTAGCAACAAAGATTATTTGTATCCCTGAATATAAAATATTATAATATTTGAAGACAACCGATGACTCTCTGATTAACGAGAGTCAGTACCGTGATGACACGTAACAAACACCGCACTCACCGACGTCGGTACATTTTGTGCGAGATCGGCTTTTCAAAACGAAGTCATTTTGGTCACAGTTCCATGTCAGCATGCATACAACATAACTTCCCTACGGTGTCCCCTTGCGATATCGCTCAATGTAAGATCAATGTTTGGATAAACAAAGTCGCAGGAATGGTCTCACATCGTCTGCCTATTTGTAGTTACCCAGTTCGGCAACAATACTATTGACTGCGGTAAAAAACTAAGGTTAAAGAAACTTTTTACTATGCAAGTATTTACCTCGATTTTTTTGGGACTAAAAACTACGGTAAAAGTGTTGTAGAACCAAGGCATAAGGTCCTGTTTCTTGTAGTAAAAAGTTCACCCTAGGGCATCACCCTAAGTGTGTTTCAGGAATATCATACATAGGGGGATTTTGTGTTAAGATGATTAGACTAAGAACTAAGAGCATATAAAAATGATGAGATAGAGATATAATTGACTAGAATTGGGTTTTCTTGCATCACATGATTAACATTTATGATTTGATCCTAGACCTCTATTCACATTCAAGACGAATAATTTTATCTACAAGTTATATCACACGATGTGGAGGTGTTAATTCCCCAAGAATTCCCACGAGCTGTAACACCGCTAGTTTTCCCCCCTCCTTAACATCCCGCATGCTCCACATATAGCATAGAGAAGGGCTTATGAGCAATGACTCTAGCCCTCACAACAGTGATTAGTAAGTATATTGTTAAAGGTCAATGTCTTGCTACTGTCACATGTTAAACCCGGTAACGACATGTATCATTGGGAACTCCACCGTGAATACCCATTCTCAGCCCATCATGCTTCAGACATTAGTACCTCATGATAACCCTAAGGTTGGCACAATGTTTAGTCACCAAAAACTATGAACCTAGCTCTTGGGTAGAGTTCGCATGACTCCCGTCGGGATTTTAATTACACCCGACCCAATTTCCCAATACTCCCAAGTTTTTTTGCATCAGTATACCAATTACAGTGCCACCCTATTACCAGCCCAGTAGCTCACAAGGTTCGTGTTACCCCCTAGTACTCACAAGGCTACAAGCAAGTTTGGTAAAGTAACAATTCCAAATCAAGTTTTAAAGTTTACTGAATTAAGCAAGAATTTAACTAGAGGTACATCCTAATCACAATCAATACATTAATTATGGCAATACGCTAAAGCCAAAATTAAGCATGATATTTATAGAATAGTAAATAGACATGAATTTTGAAGTCTCACTAATCGAATGTTAAAAATTCTTACATATAACCCTAAGTCATAAACTAAGCTACTAGGACCAAACTCATAACATTCAATGGATTAAATGCCATGGGAATATGAAATGAATGAAGAGAGAGAATGAAAAAGTACATCTAAACTAAGTGCGCCATTCTTTTTTGAACCCAAGAAAAATAAAGCTTTATATACTGAAGAGAAAAAAAGGCTTAAAAGCCCAATTCTTAGACCCTAGTATCAAGATGTGCAAGACCTATGCAGGTTTACAAGAATAGTAAACTGGTGGGTTGCCTCAGTGCTAACTTCTTACACACTGCATGGCCCGTGTACTTGAGCTTGTAAGGGCCATGCTAAATTGCACGACCCGTGTCCAAAGACCTCTTTGCCTTCATTTGATTGCCGGGGTTGTGCTGATCTACATGGCCAGTGTCTTGAGTCCTCTTTTGGGCACAAGCTTTTTACATGAGTCGTGCAAAACTTCAAGGCCCGTGACTTCTTTCTTTCTTCCCAACTTTTGGTTTACTTCTTCTGCGATCTTGAATCTTCTACCATTTTAACCTCAATTGCCTTCTTTCTTCAACCAACCTTGAGATTGGCCTTCACCCATGAGTGATCTAATTTAAAAGCTCACAAAAAGGGATCAAGATACTTACAAAGGTAAAATCCCACTAGGTTCACAACCGGCTAACAAAATAGAGAAGATACAAAAGAAAACCAAAGATGATGGTTCTAAATTTCTATAATGCAAAACCTATCTAAATCTAACTAACCACCAACAAAAACATTGGAAAAAAAGAAGTTAAATTCTCTAAGAAACATGCATTTGATGTTTCATCAAATCCCCCACACTTAAATCTTCACTCGTCACTCGTCCTCGATTGTGTACATTGTCTCGTATGTTTTTGGTCCGCCAATCTAAGGATAGTCGGAGGTTCATGAACTATTTATTTAAAAATAAGGTCTCTCATTCCTCCCATGGGGATTCTCCCGGATCTCTTTATCGCCGCAAAAAAGCACTCCTCAACGAACATCTCCAAAAAATCGGGATACAAGGTGCCTTTCAGAGTCATTCACCAAATGACCTTGATGTCTTTGTTGATGCGTTGTGTAGTCTATCAATGGAAAAATATGCACATGGATAGGAGCCGTTGGACATATCGCAAAGCATAATGGATGATTGTTGTATTCATACCTGATGGTTCCTATCCATTCCCGTCATATGCCTCCAAAAAATATGCGACCCAAAATGCTCTAGCTATCTCCTGGTAAGACATTGTGAACTCATTGTCATCTAGGAGAAAATTAACTTACCTCTTCCCATCGCCATCTGTCTTTTGTTCCAGCGTGGCTAGGAACTCCAAGGTCCAACGAATGTAGGAGTTTGCGTGCCAATCAAGGAACATCCTTAAGCCTACCCTATCCAATAAATATGACATGGTTTGAAGTAGGATGGGTTGCTCTAAGGTCGCCTTGCACACAAAATTTGTCTCAAGCACAACTCTCTTTGGCCTCATCACATTCCTCCATCTCCAAGCCGCACTTCCGAAAATGTTCTTCAAGCCCATGAATTCATCCATGATTGAGGATGTTGGCATAATGGGTTAGTTTGGCTCTTGTCTCCCAACTTGGCCTGAACTAACCCTTTCAACTCAGGAAGAACTTCCCTAATCAATTCGACTTCGCTTAGGCTCCATTCTAGCAAAACACAGGTATGGTAATGACACAATATAGAAACTTCAAGCAATAAAAAATATCTCCATTAGCAAGAATTATTTCATCCTAGGCATCTACCATTTAGCATTCCACAAAATTGCAAAAATGAGACCTTAACTAACACATGAGAATCTACATCACCAAATTCATCCAAAAATCATCAAAAAAATTCAAATTTAAAGTTCCCTCCATTTTCTCACAAGCATGCTAGAACAAGTAATTAAATACAAAAGTTAGAGCATTTAACCGTATTTGAACCTTAGGAGGTGAAGAACTTAAAAGAAATCAAAATATGCCCCCTCTTGCAAGAATGGTCTCAAATCTAGATTTGTAGTTTGGGTGTGGATTGGAGTTGAATCTTTGTGGTTATTTATGGATATTGGAGAAGTGTTCTTTCTGCAGGGGAGAAAATATGGACGAATATAGGTTTGCAAATTAATGTATTTTCCAAATGGGTTACGTTTGATAGAGAGAAATATGAAGGTAGTAATGGTGAAGGAAGAAAGAGGGAAAATGGGAATTGAAGGTCTTCAATTCAGAGTTCCAAATCAGGGAAGAAGAAGATTTGAAGGTCTTATAACATGGTTTAGTGCCTACTTGCACTACCCAAATCAGGGAAGAAGAAGATTGTAGCTATGACGTGGAAAAATTGTTCCATATGGCAAAATTTGATTTTGCTCAAAAAGTTGCAGTTCTGCTCGTCGAGCATGGACCATGCAACTGGCACAGATTTTTCCCTTTGAATACTTTAGAACGCCTCGTGCTTCTTGGCATGACCCACTCCCTGGAAAACTCCTGGACTTTTAAGCCCATTTAACTCTCATTTTTACTCAATTTCCTTATTCTACCCCACCAAAAATTACAAGACTTGATTCGAGATGATTCTACCCAAGAAATTCAGCAAAGGTTCTTCCTAACACACAAAACAACATACACCTAAACGATAAAAAAACACGTAAGTAATCTAAACATGAAAATTGCTGTATTATTATTGTCGTCCTCAAGAATTATTTACTTCAATTTCAATATAAAAAAAGAACCTACCGTTGGGTCTCCGGAGTCACCATCAACGACTCCACCCATTATGACATCCTTATGGAGAGGTCTCCACGAGGAGTCATCCTTACCTTTGTGACCAATTGCTAATCTGCAAGGCCCGTGTCATGGGTCTTCTTTTTGGCACAAGCTGTTTACAAGGGCCGTGCAAAACTGCAAAGCCTGTGCCTTCTTTCTTTCTTCTAGATTTTTGGCTTCCTTCTTATGTGATCTTCCATCTTCTACCATTTTAAGCTCAATGACCTTCATTCTTCTACCAACCTTGGGATTGGCATTCGCCCATAAGTGATCTACTTTTTAAAGCTCACAAAAGGGATCTATTCTCACAAGAGTAAAATCCTGTTAGGTTCACAGTCGACTCACAAAATAGAGAAGTTACAAAAGAAAACCAAAGATGATGGTATGACTTGCTATAATGCAAAATCTATCTAAACCTAACTATCCACAAACAAAAGCATTGAAAAAGAGATGTTAAATGCTTTAAGAAAACATGCATTCAACGTCTCATCAAATCCCCCAAACTTGAACCTCCACTCATCCTCGAGTAAACAAGAACAAGTAAAAAATCTAAGAGTATGCTAAGCCTTCAATTTCTCAAAACATCCTACATTTTATTCCTAGAACTACCTAACCCCAAGATACAACAATGTCACACTCTCACATCCCAAACCTAGGTGTTTTAAACCAACCAACAAACCATTAATGAGAATGAGGTATCAAGTTCCGAAAGAAGATTGGAACTAGGTTACTTTACCAAAGAAGCAACAAAATTGACACCACAAGAGAAGCATATGATAATTTTTTCTACTTCTCTCACTTTGCCTAAGAGCCCTCTCGGGTTTTCATGCTAGCATCTCATTTTCTTTCAAGCCTCACACGTGACCTTTTTCCACACCTTTTTGGCCTCTCATTTTTGCATAGAAATCCACAAAAAGGATCTAGACGCTCGTAAGGGACAAAAATCCATTAGACCTAAAATAAGCTACAAAATGAGAAATTTAGATACGAACCCCGAAAAAGAATATCTAAACCCCTTATCATGTAAACCTACATAAATATAGCAAGCTACTAACAAAAAGACAATAAGACAATAAAAGAGATGTTAAATGATTCAAAATACATGCATTTGATGTCTCATAAAATGCCCCACACCTAAACCTTTACTCGTTCTCCAGTAAACAAGAACAATCAAAGACCTAAGCGTACAATAGCATGCAAAAATTTTCCCAAAACACCCAACATTTTATTGCTAGACTACCCTAGACCCCAAGACATAAGGATCTTTCACACTCTCACATCCCGAAACCTAAGATAATCTTAACACCTAACATACCCTTCAAATGCGAGGTTCATCATATATATATATATATGTGTGTGTGTGTGTGTGTGTGTGTGTGTAAAATTAGCTTACTTTACCGAAGAAGCTACCAGACAGACAAACCAAGAGAAACACGGAATCATTTAAAAAGTCTCTCTTTTTCTCTCATTTGCCTTGGAGTCCTTTCGGGTTTTCATCCTAACTTCACAATTTGTTTCTTTTTCAAAGCTCAACCTCACCTTTTTCCACACCATTTGCCCTCTAATTTTTTGCATAGGTTTTTCAACCTATCATGGCCTTCTCATTTTTTCCAAAGTCGCCCTTTCGGGTTTTCGACTTAGAGGGATCTTTTTCCATTTTTTCATTTTTTTTTTGAGTTTTTGGGTAGCTCAAAATGCCCAAGGTAGGCTTCTTGCTACATGGAAAATAGGAAAAAAACACCACAAAGCAACTTTGCTATAAATTTCTAAGTGCCTAACTACTTCCAACCCCCACACTTAAACCTTACATTGTCCCCAATGCATAAAAAGTTCAAAAATCAAAAGTTGAGTAGGGAGATCATAGACACTTACTCTTGGGACCCCGAAAGGCATGCCCTCATGCGTCTCACCTTGCACCTTCTTCTCCTCGCTTCTTGCCTAAGCTCTTGCCTTTCATGGGGAATTAGATCACGGAACCCCTCTAGGTTGGAGGCATGAATCCTCTCCAACAATTGATCCATGGCTTCTTCATGAACCTCGGTCCTCTCATCCACAATAGCAAACTCTTCCCTCACCTCATGCTCGATAGAATCAAGCCTAGCTCCCCAAGTCCTCATGTTCCCATCCACAGAATCAAGCATCATCCCAAACTCCTCCATTTGTAAGCTCATCCCACCTACTGTATGATTCATTTCTCGCACAAGTTGGGTTTAACTCACGAGTTGCCTCCAAATGTGTGAAATTGATCAAAGAAGTCCGTCGGTAGGTTGGTTTAGGTAGGTTTCACTCTAGGGGGATTTTCATCTTCCTCTCTGGGAGGTCGTCGATGAACCTCTCAAAGTTATAATCTATAGCCCTAAAGTGCTTCCAAAATACAACTAAGTAGAGAGTGGTAAAACGAGGTTGTCCACGAAGAAGAGGGATTTTCCTAAGGGTTCATGCATATAAGATGGACAAAAGCCTAGTTATAGATATATAGATATATAAAAGCAAGTAAAGGGGGGGTGGTTTGTTTTTCTAAGTTATGAAATTAAAAGACAAAGAAACTATCATAAACTAGAAATCAAGCTAAACATGCAACAAACCACAATGAGTGAATTAAATTCAAACTACGGGACCTTGAGCGCAATTGATTTCCAATTCCGAGTCTGTTACCTATCCTTGGATCCGCTGCCTATTTACTACTTTGACTACTTATTGCGAAGATAAATCTTCCATTCTTCTTTGGTGGTAGATTTCAAGAGTGAATTCAACATCCCTTGCAAACCTCACTAATGACCCCATTAGTTGATAAACGACTAAAGATATTACATTAATGATATTATGTATAAAGAATCAACAAGCTTGGTAACACTTATAAACACTAAACCATGTCTAAGAATTGAACCAATTTATGCATTTACTAAGATTAGCCAAGGATATGCAACATTCAATGACTCTCCTACTTGCTACCTTGAAATAAACATGACAAAGGATTCAACATCATCATATTCATCTAGCAATTATCAAATCATAAACCCAATTAGAAGCTCTAACTCATGCTCTTCGATTCCAAATCAAAAGAGAGGGAAATAACTACTTCCACCCATTTCTAACAAGTTATCATATAAGCATTGCATATTATCAAACTTTCAATTACATTAATGACATTAACAACCAACATTAAAAGCTTCATAAATGAATAATAGCAAAAGCAATAAATAGGTAGAAATGATTCCCAAGACATGGGCAAGGAAGATTCAATCAATTGCTCCCAAGACTAGAATTAGCTACTAGAGTTCATACTAATAATCGACAACAAACTAAACATAATCTAAGATGAAATAAGATGAAAAAGAAGAAGAAACTAGGGTTTCAAGATGTAAAAAAGCCGGGAAGAAGAAGTTGTTGAAGAGAGAGAGGATACATTTTTCTTTTTATAGTACAAGAAAAAAAATACAAGATTTTGGCTACACGTCTGTCGCAACTCGCGACAGAGGCCAAATACAACATATTCATTTCTTTCTTTTTCTTGTCTCATGGCTTCCTCTCCACTTCACTTATCTTTAAGTCTTCAAATCTTCAAATGATGATCTTCAAGGTCTTCACGGTCTTTGGTCTTCAAATCTCGATATAATTGTCCCTTACAAAAAATTCCCTAGAAAAGTCATAAGAGCGCAAAAGTCGTTCTTAACTCTCCTAAATGAATTTCGAGGAAAAATACGAGATCTGGAGTGAGTCCACAAAGTCCCAAAATAACCATATAAAATGGACACATCACTCTCTATGGTCCACATCTGAAGCCGACAAAGTTTCATAGAAAATCTTCTCGGGCCTTGGATCAAGAGCAATGAAAAGATCTTCCCAAACGGTATCATGAGTGATGGTCGTGTGCTAGGGTTTCGGAAGCACCATGAAGTTGCACACGGTACGTTGTGCCACCATATAGCCATACAAATAGGTCATCAAAGTGGTAGTGGTGACTATGGAAGCCTTGATCAACTTCTCCATGGTGTACCTTATCCCCGAATAGCCCAAGTTTTCCAAAAACAAGACGATGATAGGTTGTGTCTAAGATATTGTGCAAGAAAGCTGACCATACCTCTCATAGGTATCTTCTCGGCTCTCTTCTTTCCCTTAAACATGCACTCTTACACAAACATTTCCACCATGTTAGGATAGATGTTTCCCTCCAAAATCATAGCCCAAAGAATCTACACGTCTATCTTAGGGCAATGAGTTATTTCTCCATGACATAGAACTCCCATGGATAGGAGGCGTTATACATACTGCAAATCTGGGTGGACTATTGCAGTGTTCATACCCTAATGATTCCTATCCACTCCCTCCAAGTTCTTTCAAAAGCTACCCAAAGAGAGCGGAAGACCTTGCCTATGTGTCTTTGGCGCCTCCTTACTATACTTCCACCCAAATGCCCTCACAATCTCTCTATGAGTCATTGTGTACTACTTGTCATTAAGGTGAAATGAGATGCTCCTCCTCCCTTCATTGTCGCTCGTTTTCTCCACTGTAGCTAAGAACTCCAAAGTCCACAAACGTAGGTCTTAGAGTGCATCTCTAGGAAACCTTCTAGGCCTATTCAACCTAACCAGTAGGTCACTGGTTGGAGTAGGACTAGTATTTCCAATATCTCCTTGCATGTAAACTTAGTCTCTAAGATCACCCTCTTTTGCCTATCCAAGTTCTTCAATTTCCGAGTCACACTCCCGGATATGTTCTTCAAGCCAATAAATTCATTGGCAACGACAGGGGTAGACACCACGGGTTGTTCGGCCCTTATCTCCTAACTTTGGCCAAAATCTTCCCCTTCTTAACTCTGGAAGTAGTTTCTTTTTCCGTTCGACTCCTCTTAGGACCCATTCTATCAAAACACAAGAGAATATGATAATGGAAAAATATAAACTATTAAGCACAAAGATCATCACAACTTAGAAAGAATCATGTTAGCTCAACACCCAACATTTAGCACATCACATAATCCCAACTAATAATTCACAATCTTCCTTCACACTTAGTTCAATATACAAGAATGCACATTTCCAACATACACCCATAAAACATCCAAAATTTTCAAATTTCAAGTTTCCTCCACATAACACAATCATGCTAATGAAAAAAAAATAAACACAAATTTTAAAGGATTACCTGAATTTGAAGACTAAGAGATGAAGATCACATAAGAAAAAACAAAGAGTGCTCTCTCTTGAGAAAATATGTCTGGGAGGTCATCGTCGTACCTCTCAAAGTTATAATATATAGCCCTAAAGTGCTTCCTAAATACAACTAAGTAGATAGTGGCAAATCGGGGTGGTCCACGAAGAAAGGGGATTTTCTTAAGGGTTTATACATATAAGGTGGATAACAGTCTAGATATATATATATATATACACACACACACACACATACATAGATATATTTAAAAAGTAAGTAAAGAGGAAGGGAGGGGGGTTGATTGGTTTTTTTCTAATTTTTGAAATTAAAGACAAAGAACTATCGTAAACTAGAGATCATGTTAAACATGCAACAAACTACAAAGAGATGATACAATCAACAAAGAAAAAACCTTGAGGGAAATTGATTCCCACTTCCAAACCTCTTATAGATCATATACTCATTTACTCATTCATTCACATTAATTGCCTATGGTGAATACTATCACCTCATTTCGAAGATAACCATTCCTTTCTTCTTAAAAGTAATTTGCAAAAGCAATCAACGACTATTTGCAATCCTCATTAATGATCACTTTAGACAAACAATGGCCTAAAGTTATTTCATCAATGGCATCACACACAAAGAACCATAGATTTGATAACAACTACTAGCATTCTACCAAATGCCTAGCCATTTAACCAAACAAAGCATTTACTAGATTAAACCTGGAACAATCAACATTCAAGATTCAGCCTTTTATTGCTACCTTAGGATAAATATGATAGCAAACCACATTAACATACTCATCTAGCCATATCAACATCACAGTACACAACAAGAAGTTCTAACTCCATGTTCTTGGATTTTAATGTCAAAGAGCTAAGAAATTGTGCACATCTCCAACCTCTTAACACTTAATCATAAAAATACTTCATATTCTCAAACAACCCATAGCATAAATGAAGTAAACATCAACATTAATTGCACAATAAATGCTAAGCAAAAAATGTTCATGAAAGAGCAAAATAGAGAATCGCACTACATGGGTTTGAAAGCTTCAACCAATCGTTCCCAAGTGATGAGTTTGGCTAATACAAATCATACTAACATTCATGGAAAAATTCATACATAAACAAAGATAGAAAAGCTGAAAAGAAAGAGAAAGTAGGGTTTGGAGAGAAGGATTTTTTACCAAGAGAAAGTTAGAAGTGAGGATAAGATAGGAGATATTTATATTACAAGATTTGGTCAAGAAAAAGTCAAAAAATGTAGCAGAAAAGTGCTGGTCGGGCCGTACCTTCTTCTCTAGTGCGCGGGCATGCGGCTAAGGGAACTGCCAACGAGCCTGGTGTTCTTCACCCAGACGGTC
The DNA here is from genome assembly GCA_032355605.1 of Rubia tinctorum. Classification (NCBI taxonomy): domain Eukaryota; kingdom Viridiplantae; phylum Streptophyta; class Magnoliopsida; order Gentianales; family Rubiaceae; genus Rubia; species Rubia tinctorum. The sequence continues at coordinate 9,109 of JAULKM010114298.1, read as the reverse complement.
CTCACGTTGGTCGATCGATCTTCTTTCTTTGATTCTGATCTTTTTCTTTACCAAATTGTATTGGCTTTCATTTCTAAACTCTTATTTTTCCTCTGGAATCTTCATTCTTGAATCTTTCACTATCAACATGATCATAAAATGCATTCCAAAAACACCTTAAACTAGAGACTTAAGATATAACTCCTAAATCATCATCCTAACTTTCTTATCAACAAAGCATCCATGATTCTTACATAAAAAACCTAATCTATTACAAATATGAGTTTCAAATGTGCTAAAAAATGAGCACATAACTCATAAGTACACAATCCCATTAGATTCAAAGTAGATTACGAAAAGAAGGATTTAGATATGAAAACCGAAAATGGTCATCCAAACCCCTTATGATGTAAACTTACCTAAATCTTGAAATCTTCCAACAAAAGGATAACAAAGGAGATGTTAAATGTTGTCAAAAATACATGCATTTGATGTCTCATCAATGCCCAAATTCAATAGCTCTTTGTGAAATGATAGTGGATGTTTTGGAGTTATAGAGGTGAGTTAAGTGCTCTACATTGATGGAAGAAGATATGATAGGATTTGATTCAGAAAATTTATGATGTTTTCCAAATTGATTGTTTAAAAATAGAGGGAAATAAGAGGGTAGTAATGGTGTGTGAAGAAAAGGAAATTTTGGGAGTTAAAGTTTCTTCAATGCATGTTCAAAGGAGGTGTTATGGCTTGGTGTAGTGCAACTGGCACTACCCAATTTAGGGAATAAGAAAATTGTAGCTCTGACGTGGCAAACCACAAGAAGGCTTCATTGCAATTATTCTTACACGGGCTGTGTAGCTTGGCACGACCCGTGCTCCTGGACACTCCTAGGCATTTTAGCCCTTTTTACGAATTTTTCAACCCAAATCCTACTTCTTTCTAACTAAAACCACAAAACTCGATTTAGATCAATTTCAACCATAATTTCCAACAAAACTTCTTTGCAACACTCAAAACAAACTAACAAATAACACAATCACAATAAAGAAAAGCACCGTATTTTTACTGTCGTCCTCTTACTTATTCCTACTTTCTAAATTAAACTAATAAACCTTACCATTTGGTCCTCGGAGTCGTCATCTGAGACTCCACCCACCATGACATCTTTGTGGAGAAGTCTCCACAAAGATCCATCCTTACCTTTAAGCTCATTCCTTATCGGGAGTTCATGTTCAACTTTAGCCAATGTCGAGACCTTGGGTTTCTCCCTGGGTTGGGAGGAGTTCTAAGAGGTTTTAATTCTTTCTCATGCTCTACAAACCGATGCATGTTAGTGTTTAAATATGTGGAAAAACAATTCGCCATAGGAATATTAACACTAAATTCATGCAAGGTACTAAAATCATCAACATCTTCATCAAACTGAAAGCTCTCAACATGTAACCCCTCATCAATCATGCAAGGACTCTCAAAATTATCATTCATGAAAGACATTTGAAATTGATCATTTCCCTCATAAGAGTAAATACCATTGCATGCAAAAGAAGAGTTAGATGATCCATGATTAGATTTATAGATTTGAAAGCCATCATTCTCTATGTCATCTTCTAGGGTTAGTGTTCCTAAGTGGACATCTATTTTGGCCCCCGATGTTTTTAGAAATGATCTCCCCAACAATATTGGGGGTGCACCTCTATAGTGCAACATATCGAAAACATAGAAGTCCGCCAGAAACACTAATTTACCCACTCTAACCACCACATCCTTAACTAGACCCCTAGGGCTAGCTTGAGAATGATCGACTAATTGAAAAATTACCCTAGTCTTCCTAAGTTATCCTAAATAAAGAGTATCATGTGGGCTATAGAGAATAACATTTATAGAGGCTCCTAGGTCAATCATGGCATCCTTAACTTAAATGGATGGGAATGGAAAACATAACGAGATCGTCACAGTTCTTAGGCACACTTTTATGAGCCAAGGTGGCTAATCCCCCTATTTTCACTTTCTCTACCCTTTTTATAGGCTTAGGCCTCTTTTTAGTACATGCATTCTAAAGAAATTTGGCATACATTGGGATTTGATCAATTACATCCAAGGTAGGGATACTAACACCTCTCGAAGACTTTGCGAATTTGCTCCTCGTTGGATGCCACTCTTTCCTTGGCCCTCAAAGCCTTCAGAAATGGAGGTAGATGGTGACATCTTTAAACTTAGTCGTAGAGGGCCCTTGGTCGGACCTCTCCTCAACAAGCACTTATTTTTCTTCAAGAGTGGACTTGGCTTTCTCCACCAGTTCATCATCACCTTGAATATACTCATTCTCGGCATCTTTCAATACCTTCCCACTCCTCAACTTCAAAATGCTCACATTATTTAGATTGATTTCAGGTGGGGAAGGAAACTTTACAAAATCCCTTGTTTTGAGTTGGCTAACCGAGGTGGTCAATTACCCCACTTGAACCTCAAGGTTCTTTATACTTGAGAAAGCCCTAGTTCCTGACTCCTCAATATCTTGCCTAGTTCGCTTAGCAAATATTTCATTGTTCCTCATGACATTAGTAATGGCTTCTAACAATTCATCTCGCTCGGGTAAGGAGTTGGGCTTCGAACTTGTATATGACCCCCACGGTTGTTTATATAAAGATTACCCCTCGGGTAAGGTTTAGGCTGAGCACCTCCCGGTTATAACCTTGTTGTTCATCCACATGTTCATTTCCTTGCTTCAGTTAGTCGTCACGCCAATGAAAATTTGGGTGGTCACGGTACCTCAGGTTAAAGGTGTTGGCGTAGTGGTCTTGGCGGTTGTCTCCTCCTTGGTTCCCTCGGAACCCTTGTTACCCCTACAAAACTGCCGGTTACCTTCTTGGTACTCCAACGCCGTTACTTCCTCAAACACGTCCACCACTTGCGGGCACATATCAGTAAGATGATCTAGGCTATAAACACCATACATCTTAGCTTGAGCCATCCCTATCATAAACTCTTTCATCATAGAAGCAAGATCTTGGACTTGCTCCTCTTACTTTGGGGAGTAAGTTGGATTATCCACCACCTTAGTCCTTCGTACAGGTCTCAAACTATCGTGTCCCTTTGGCAATTTCTTTGAAAAGAGCAATAACACTTTTCAAACTCTTGTTACATATTGAACCGTTGTACGCGACGTTCACCACTCTCATATTATCGTCATAGAGTCCTTGGAAGAAATAATAAAGTAGGTCCCCGTCCTTGAAAGGATGTTAGGGATAGCTAGCAATCAGTCTTTGGAACCTTTCCCAATACTCATAAAGAGTCTCGTTTGGGAAGTGAGATACATTGGATAGCTTCTTCTTCAGACCGGAAAACTTGGACACTTGGAAGAGCTTTTCGAGGAAGTGTCTCTTTATGTCCATCCACAAAGTTATGCAATCGGGAGGAAGGTACAACCAGTCCTTCGTCGCATCACAAAGTTAGAAGGGGAAGGACCTCAAGTTGTTGTCATCTTTGGAAACTCCCGATGGCTTCATATTTGTGCTGACCAACTGGAATTCAGACAGATGCTTGTAGGGATCCTTCCCAACCATCCCGTGAAACATAGAAAAACACTGAATCATACCACTCTTCAACTCACATGTCACGTTTGGTAGGAGAGGCGAGAAGATGATACACAGGGGTTGATTCTAAAATTTAGAAGCCATCAACTCCATGAGTGTCTTATTATCTTCCGGCATGTTGTTCTCAATCTCAACCTCAACAATTGGCTCTTGCAGAACTACCTCACTAACCCTTGTTCTATTCCTTCTCTGTCTACCTATGTTTTCCGATAAGTAGTGTAAACTTCCTTGGTTAGTGGCACGGATATTTATCATAAACTAGGAAGAATACAATACTAAGCCACAGAGAATACTAGCACACAAGAATAGGATAACGAAAGATATCAAAGGGCTCTAAACAACAACCAACAAAAAGCTACAAAAAATGAAAGCACAAACTACTTCTACCAACTAGTCATGTAAGCTAAAATTTAAATTAAGGGTGGGTCTTCAGACAGACGTCATATCCATAAGCTTATGAACAGTTCACTGTATTTTTTACCTTATACACTACATTTGTTAAATTACATACTAAATTTAAAATTTTAAAAATATTTTTATATTATATATTTTTTATATTTTCACAGGCAGCTTTTGGACTGTCTATATACTTTTGGACTCTCTATATACTGTTGGACTGTCTATTTTTTTTACATACGGTGGACTGTCTATAAACTTTTGGACAGGCAGCTTTTCCTGAGACTTTCTCTTAAATTAAAAACTAGTGTCCCTGGCAACAACGCCAACAAAAAGCTAACAACACTACTAACAACAAAAAGCATCAGCCTGGTTGTCTACAACGAGGCAAATTACCCGCGAACGCTTGATCAAAGATAGAATTCGTAAGTTTCTTTTGTACTCACTGCTAACTACTATAAGTTAGCGAGTGGAAAGTTCGGGGTCATCCACAGAGACACTATAATTTAATAGTTAGCTCAACGCAACCTACAATCGGGCGTCACCCCAATTGTTTGTATGGAATAGCTATTGCTTTAAATAGATAATTGAGGGATTGTGACTAACAAACTACAATCATGCAACTAGCAAAAAGTAAACTATGATTAACTAGTTTTGGGGGTAGTTGTGTAACATAACTAATTTAATGACTTTGATCGTATATTCAATCACATATAACCATGTAAACCTATTCTCATACCTACGTTAAATAGTGTGGAAATGGTCGAGAATTCCCACTGTCTGTCACAAAGTGGCTAGCTCCCCAAAAATCATCTCGCCACCTCCGTAATTAGGGATGCATTCCAATACTTCCGACTCCGCTTTTCATCCCCGTAACCTCATTTCTGCTCCCAACAAGCCTTTTCGAAGGTACTTAAGCCCACACAGGCAACACTGTTAATGCCATAAAACTATAACTAGAGAAAAAAATGAAGAGAGGAGATAGCCTTCACTCTCCATACCTAATACTAGGAATACCAACAATATTCAAACTTAAAACCTAGAAGACTAAGGCTAGTTTATATAATAGATGAGTTTTGGGCCTTAAAAGGCTAAAAAAAAGTGAGAAAACCCTAGCAGAAGTCCATGCTGGCACGCCTCGTGCCATAGTGCACATATTGGCCAACGCAGCCGTGCAAAAGGGCACGGGGGATGGATTGGAGGGCATTCTTTGCCCACGTCGTCTAGAGAATCATTCCTTGGCTTCTGATGGCACGGGCCATGCAAAAATGCATGGCCCATCATCTGGAGCATCGTTCCTTTGCTTTTTATACGAAAACCAAAAACGGTTATCTAAACCCCTTATAATGTAGAACTACCTAAATCTAGAAATCTACCAACAAAAAGATAATAAAAGAGATGGTAAATGCTTCAAAAAATACATGCATTTGACGTCTCATCAGTGACTTAGATCTGCGACTCGATACTCCTAGGTGACTAGGAAAACCCTTGGACCGAGCAGATCTAGAGCTGAGCCACCACAGTGAGTCAACCAAACCCTTTACTATGAGCCGTCAATACCTCCACCCTGAGTCGATCCAGAAGCCCATTGTAAATGTGCCGCTTGCGTCGATTGTGAACCGTTATTGTGAACACCGTGACAAGAGCACGGTGTGTGAGAACACTCCACTACAAACTAGAAATCGATGAGACATTGGGAACACTGGTCTAAAATAGTTGTGAAACGTTGCCAGCCACCAGTGAAAGGAAAATATCCAGCGTTTGATTGTCCAAAACACAACGTACGTATCCGGGAGGTTGAGTATTAGGGGTAGGGGTGCTAGGGAGGGTGGGATTGAAGTGGGGACCGTAGGAGGTGGTGGTTGGCGGCGGCCCCTTGGGGATGGAGGAGCTAGGGTTTAGTTTGTTTGGGGAGGGGAAGCATCATGTGTATTCACTTAGCCTATTACCTTAATTGGACTTAAATTTGTGGATGAGAGTTCGCCAACTCATTCCAATTCCCATTTATTCTGCCACATCAACATGAATAATGTTCATGCAAAAAGGTAAGAGCATCTCTAATAGTGTTACTTTCGAATCTGCTTGCAATATTTAAAAAATGGTAGCAGAATTTCTCACCATTGTTGCAGATGTCACGTATACTGCTTGATAAGCGGTAGCACTCAAAAAAACATACCGCTAGATGTCGGATGCTAATAAATTCAAATAAAATCAGTTTTTTACTAGAATTAAATTAGGAAAAAGTGTGTTTTTAACTCAATGTTTTGGTCAAAATGGCCAAAATAACCCTTGATAATTTAAAAGTGTCAATCTAACGATGGACTTGGTTTACTATTTGTCAACTGCCAATTTGGCCATAAATCTATAAAAAGCAAATTTTTCCCTCCTTGTAAAAAATTATAAAAATACATAAAATGTAAAAAGAAATTGCTTGGTTCTGTGAATTTACTCCAAAACTGTCTAAGTCAGTGAGAAGCGGGAATTGAATCACTTGCCAACCGCAATTTTGGCGCATAAATCTTCAATCAACTGAGTTAAAACCCCAATTCCCCAGATCTGCTCTACGTCTCTCAAAATGCTTTCCTCCAGCAAGCTTAAATCCGTGGATTTTTACAGGTTAATTTTGCATCTTCCGTTTTTGCAAAACCCAGAAAAATGTAGTTAATTTTGTATCTTCTCACTGATGGAATCATCACTTCACTTCCTGTAGGCAAATGGATTTCCATTTTTTTATAACTTCTTGTGATACATTAGGAATGTGGGTTAATGGGGTTGGTCTATGATCATGGTTACGTACTGGATTTTTGTCATTTTCATTGTGATTAGGGAGAAATGTAATTGATTGATTTTGGCCGGGGACGTCGAGGGCTGGGTTTATCGCGCTGGGCGCTGGGAAGGGTAGGGGAGGGTGATCCGAGATGGTTCGCGAGGGTATTTGTTGCCGGAAAAATGAGCGGACGGGATTGGGTGAGGTTGGACTTGGGTAGGCTGTGATGGCTAGATTTTGCGAGTGTTGGCGGCGGAGGCGCTGGTTGGTAGGTGTTTATTTAGGAAGAATGGTCATGAGATGTCGGGGATGTGTTAGAAATAAATATTAAGTGCTAATATAACCCTAGAAATCAAAACTAAGTGTGGATATAACCCTAGAATTCTTATTAGGTTCTAACAGTGAAGAGGGTAAAATTGTCCAAATAATTTTAGAAAACTAACCATGTGATTTTGGTCATTTCCGGGATGGTCAATGTCGGATTTTCCAGGATCAACGCTGGAAATGACAACTTTGAGTAGAACGACACATTTCCCCCCAATACGTTAGGTTTATAGTTGCACTTTCGTCAATAAGTTAGGGTTAGTTTCGAATTTTTAAATTTTACAGGGTTATATTACCGTTTTCTCAAAATAATAGGATTAAAACGCACTTTTTCCATTAAATTAATTACTATGATATAATTATATTTAAAATCCTTTTAAAAATTAAATATGTGGAACCTATCAAACTTTACAGAATTGGCTAACCATTAGATAAGTATGTAACTTTCCGCTCACCTCTTAAAAAGTGATATGGAAAGATAAACCATAAGATATTGTAGCTTACCATTGAAAATTCTATAATAGAACTTTTGGCTAGCTATGATAAAGGTAGTATATTTTCGTTAGGGTTAATGTTGTCAATCTCTGACCCAAACCGAGAACCCGACAGTGACTGAAATGACCGAACTCAACCCAAAACTCATTTCTAACCTGAGAAATATCGACCCAAACCCAAACCCGACACGACTGAGCTCAACTCGTAACCTGATTCTGACCCGATGAATATCAATATGAACCCGAAGCTGACACGAACGAATTCAACGCAAAACCCGATTCGGACCCGAGAAGTATCGACCCAAACTCAAACCATACACGAGTGAACCCAACCTCAAATTCAAATCTGATCCGATATATGTTGACCTGAATCCAAACCCGATATCAACCGGAACCCGATTGAACCCGATAAATTAGTTATATAATACAACATGTAATCAATCCAAAATCGATTCAACTGGAGAACCATATAACTCTAATGATTTTGATTTTCGTAATTGATCCAATCCATAAAGATCAATCCATCCACCTCAATAAATTATCAATATAAATTACAACAATTTTTTAAATTAAATTATTAATTAGCAACCGAAATTCTGTATGCATAAATTTTAAGATAGACTATATAATAATATTACCTGATATCAATCTTTATTTATACTTATAATCGAGGGTCATTAGTAGAGTACGTAATATATTTCTTTGGTGTGATGTGATACATTGCTTCTCTTCTTTTTCTTCATAAAATAAATAAATATATATATATATATATATATATATATATATATAAAAGTCCATTCTTTTAAAGTTCTTTTTATTATATACAAATATAAATAATTAATTAGTATAATTATCATTTTTGGTGAAGTTCATTAAATAGATAATGAAAGTTGTTAACAAAAGAATCAATATTTTGTATACCAAATTGTAGCATTGGAAAAATATGCTTGTATCCCCTGAAAATTGAAAAACACAATGGCGAACGTGAGGATTTCAATTTGGAGTTATGAGTAAAACTTTTACTTTTTTTACTTAGGTCTCTCACAAACAGTTGAAATTGTCGAATCACGAATTGGCGACATCAAAATATAATTCAATAATATACGATTGCGAATTTGCAATTTGGGCATGCATGGGTGAACGGAAGAGCCTCGAAAGTCAACATTGATTACTTCTACACAGACTTGAAAAATTACATTGTGGCCCAAAATTGTGCTACCCCACTATCTATTGCTCCAAAATACATTATTTTTGTTATTTTTGCCTAAATATAGAAACATTTAATAAATAAATTTTGTGGTGAAATGTTGGAAAGCGTGTGTACATGTTCTTGAATAACTCTTACAATAAATCCATTTTTCAAAACCTTTTTTTTTCTTGTTCTAGCTTGTAAATTGATAAGAGGTCAAAATATCATTTATTATTATTTTATTAGTTTAGTATTTTTTGGAGTTCAACACTATACTCTTTTTTCCATTGAGTTTTTTTTAATGAGGTAGTGTGATCATTTTAGTTTATTATTATTAATGAAGCCATAGACTCGGTCATGTTGATTTAGA
>JAULKM010114280.1:0-22275 GCA_032355605.1 Rubia tinctorum | reverse complement strand
AAGTTGAAATGTGTGGATGAAATTGAATGAGGAGAGTAAAAAGTTTAATGAGTGGTTGAGAATGATGTACTTTTTGCAAATGTGATAATCTTAGAAAAATATACTAAAATGGTAAGTATGTCAAACATAGAAAAACAGAGGGAGTACCAACATAGACGGTTTCTGCTTCCTCCATTCGTCTCAAACTAAATTATCCGCTTACTTTTTTAAACACTATTATCTATTAAAATTTAATTGTATATTTGAATAAATATATGAACAATAATATTATTGTATGTGATATTTTTGAATTCATCATAATAAATAGTTTTTAAATATGGTAAAGTTTTGGGAAAGGCAGTCGTTCCATAAGCTTGTGGAACGACGGAGTTTAATTAGAATAATAAAAGGTTAGAGGTCTTAGTTGTAATATTAAAATTTTATTTTGCAACATGTAGTAGTTATAAAGTTTATAACCAGATTCATGCAAGCCAAAATTTTTATCTTTATTTCTTCTAATTTACACTTTAAAACCTTGGTCGTTCCATGACTTATGGAAAGACCGTCTTTCAAGATACGGACTATTTAAATATCAATTTTTATTTGCCGTTATTATATGTAGATAAACATGTTAACGATCAAACATGTTTTTCAAACAGCGTAATAATAATTGTTGTGTAATTTAATCTGTTCAACATTCAAGTTTATGTGTTGTTATCAATTTATTAGTAATTAATAAAGAACTTAAATCTGGTACCGCGGTCAATTCCAATCTCACAGAATACAGAACCGAGAAATGGCATGACATCATACTCTCTTTTTTTCACTTTTTTTTTTCTCATGTCTTTCGAGGATTAACCTTTTACTCTCGAATTTCAACTTGCAAAATAAACATTTAAACCCATCTCACCAAATTCAAGAAAATGGAAGGAGCGATACCAGTAAAGCAATTTGCAGAACTTTTTCATCCAAAAAATCCAACCTTAAAAGGTACAAAAGTCTAGTCAATGAAACAGGGGACCCCAGAAGAAAACCAAAACCCACTTTTGAACGAGAACACTATGCATCAAAATAGCCCTTTTCACAGAAATAAAGGTAAATACGAGAAAAATGACCTGAATCAAGGGTTCTGCAACCACAAAATCAGCTCTTATTTCAAACTGAAACTCTGTTTCTTCTTCTTGTTCTGCTGTATTTGTTGGAGAGGAAAACAGGGTGAAAATGGTATCTAAAGAAAGTTTCTTTTTGGGGGAAGTGAAGAAGATTGAATCGAAGAGAGATTTTGAATATGGTATGAGTGCTAATGCCGAAGTGTAGTGTTTATGTTGTGTGTGTTTGACGAGCTGCCTCCTGATCCGCATTTATAGACGCGTCAATACCTTTTTTTATTACAAGCCTTACACCTCCTAATTCTCATAATTCATGTACATCCTTATTTTAGTATTTTGCAAAAGTCTACTGGAGTATTTATTACAATATTACACTTATGCAACCAAACTTTTATATACTTGTAGAGGCTTAGTTCTTTTCAACTTTGATACATTTATATTGTCTTATAATTGGCAAATTCTTGGGAAAGACAAAATTATAAAAGAGTACGTCTCTTCTTTCCATAAGTCATGGAAAAACCAAGGTTTAAGGTTTAAATTAGAAGAAATGAAGATAAAATTTCTGGGTTGCATGAACCGGGTTATAAATTTTATAACTACTACACGTTGCATAATAAAACTTTAATATTGCAACAAAGACCTTTTATCTTTTATTATTCTAATTAAATCCCATCTTTTCATAAACCTATGGAAAGACCGGCTTTCCCAAAACTTTGCCTAAATTAAACTATGTTTATTTAACTACAATTTTTTATAAATATATAATATAATGAGAAGGTATACTGTTATACCGCGTAATAATTAGATCAATTATAAAAAATATTCATGTTATAATTTTTAAAGTTGGATTATAATTAATTATATTTTAAAATATATCTCGAAAGATGTTTAAAATTATGATAATATAATTTTAATAAATGAAAATAACTATCAAATGATATATTAGTTATGTTAATTATAGAATGAACCCATGTAATGATTAGACAATTTAAAACAAGTCTTTGTGTAATATTATTGTATGCAATTTCTAATTTTTAAGTTAAAAGATATAAAAAATTGAATAAAAGGTACATTGTATATTTTAAAAATATATGTATAATTCGAAACTAAAAAATATATAATAATCATCTAAAAATAAATTTTAAAAATCATTGTTGAAAATATAAATAAATTGTAATGAACGATGTCTTATAATGTAGAGTTGGATGACAATCAACTGCTATGAATATAAAGTTGTATTAATTTTTGGTACTTTGACTTATAAACAAATCCCAAACGTACCTTGGTTCCACTTTCACATAAAACCGTGGTTCCACTTTCATAGGAGCAATTTTTAAACCGTTCGTATTGTGCAAATACCAGTAAATTGTTTCATCCATCCGATATTCTAGCACTGATATTTTATCATTAAATATTTGAAGAGTGGGAAAGAAACTAATAAATAAATGTAAATTATTTATTTTTATTATGAAAGGAAGTGTTATATATGTTCTTAGAAAAACAGGCTAGAATGGCATGTGGGATTGAACACCAATTTGAGTAGGGGTGTTCATGAATTGGTTTGTATTGATAAAGTGAATCGAATTAGACCGGAATGTAAGGACCGGTTTCAGATATATGAAATTCTGATCCGATCCTCAGTCCAAAGTTTTTTAAGATTCTGGATTCCGGTCCAAAGTGGATGGATCGCTATTTTACTCTTATGTATAATTTTTTAATTATTAATAAATTAGTTTAATATAGTAGTATAGACTTACTCATGATGGCAAGTATTTTTATAATTTATTGAAATCCGGTTTAGACTGGTTCAAAATCCTAATGGTCCGGTTCCGGTCCAAAATACCCACTAACTGATTCAGTTTTTGGTCCAAGATTTTTTATGATTCAGATTTTGGTCTGGTCTGATTCGGTCTTTGACCGACGAACAACCCTAGACTTAAGTGTCAGACGCGGTGTGTCGGAAAAACTCTCAAATGCTTAAGTGTGTAGAAACGTATTTGTGTATCAATAATGAGAATAGAATGAATAAATAAATAAGAACCCATTGTGATATTTATAAATATGCAGCCCTATCCGAATTTTACTAGATTTAAGATACACATTACTCATAAGGATATTCATTTTACCATATCAAACTTGATATTTTGTCATGTTATCACAAGTAATCTTCAATTGATTTCGGCCATACATCATCACATGGAAATAGTCGTGATGAATGAAAAGTTTGGCATGAAAGCTCTATGAAATGCTCTATAAACATCCTCAAAAACACATATCAAATATTCATCAAAGCTAAAACATAGTTAGCCATGATGTCATCACGTGCATACTTTGCAGCTATCATATTTGGGGCGTTGTTGATCTTCACCACTTCCTCTCTATCTGATAATGATCGCAGTTACCTCCCCGTTGCCGATAACATGCCACCATCTCAATCTGCAGTATTAACGATGTCGTTTATAGCCATATACGCCCTTCCCCCACCATTTCCGGATAACCCAAGCGGCAAGGTATTGCAAAGCAGAGGAAAAACCAAACGCTTGCCTCCTCCTCCTCCTCCTATTCCTCAAGCTCCTGATAGGAAAGATTCTCCATGACCCTAGATGGATGCCAAGGAATACTATTTATTCCTCACTTGTCTGTCGTGATAAAAAGTTATGCTTTTAAACAAAGTTTTTATCTGTAACGGTTGAGAGAATTATTATAAACTATTGTATATGCTAATGGAATAAATATCACAAATGTATTCTATTATGTTCTATTATATTATGTTTTAGTATTGTGATTCTACAATACGTTACTTCATATATTAACAGAACATTCAATATCAACGAACCGACTATTGAAAATTCTAAAAAATGTTGTGGAGATAGGAATGTCAGGAAAAGCTAGAGATAAATAGATTGCATTAAATCTTCCATTAGCCAATCAAGAACATAATAAAAAAAATTACTCCCTATGTTCAGTATTGTTGGCACATTTTTCAACTAGAGCTGTCGAGCCTACCTGTGACATAAATTTCAAATAATATATATAAGCAGTAATGTTATCCTTTAAAATATTGTTAGATTTTTCGTAGCATATTCTTTATAAATATCAAATCTTTATATTCCATTATGATATGTAGTTGTAAGATTCCATCATTCAATCTTACACTGTATCACAGCTACGGCAACCATAGTTCCCTAAACCCTAAAATTTATTTTTGGTTGCTACGGCAACAACACTTCTGATCGGCTAAACCAAGCACTGCCGCAAGGCCAATCAGCAATTGTACGCCACGCCGCAAACTTTGATCAATCACACGTTTTTTTCGGTAGCTTGGATCAGCAATTGTGCCGCCGCCGTTTTCGTCTTTTATTTGTCTTCCACCACAAGCTCTGTGGCCTGCAAAGTTTGATCAATTTTTGCCGTCGAAATCTTTTGATTCCAGCACCTTACCGATGGCTACGAATGGCTCTGAGATCAGATCTCCTTCATCCGACAAGCAGCTTGACGCCACTCCTCCTCCATCACCGCAGAAGTCCTCTCTCCATCCCGTTTTCACTATCTCCAATATCCAGAACAAAGTCCAGATCTTGGATGGCATCAAGGTCACGTATGCCTCCTGGGTACGTCTGTTCAAGCTTCATGCCAAGGGTTACAAAGTTTTTGCACACATTGATGGTACGCCGCCTCCTGCTGAAAACGATGTAGCTTTTGATGCCTAGTGTGAGATTGATGTCCATGTTCTTCAATGGATCTACGGAACATTGAGCGAAGACCTCCTTTCACGGGTTCTTGAGGATGAACACACTGCGCACGCCGCGTGGACTAGTGTGATGAACATCTTCACAAACAACATGGGCGCTCTAGCAGCGTCCATGGAGTAGGAGTTGAACAATCTGAAACTTGTAGCTACGCCATCTCTTGAGGCATACTATAATCGCTGCGTGAACTTGCTGGCTGATTGAAAGATGTCAACACCGAAGTCAACGACCAACGTCTGGTGCTTCAATTTGTACGAGGTTTGCCCAGTGAATTTGAAACGGTTGCCTCTTACATTCACCAGAAGATGTCGACGTTTGAGACTGCTCGCAACATGCTTGAATTGAAGCAGCACGACCTCGCTGGCCGAGAAGAACCCATAGCGGCCATGGTTGTGTCACCGCCACCGTCCCTAGAACTCCCTCCGGACTCACCACCAGCGCAGCCGTACGCCACTTCCCGTGGCTCCAACCAATGTCGACCCTACCACGACGTAGGCCATGGCCGAGGGCGCGACCACCAACAGCCCAGCTCCGTCATCCCGCAGTGGATGCCACCACCTCCCTGGGTGTTTCAGTGGGGCCCTCCACCGACACCATACCCCACTTCTCCTGGTTGGACGCCCTCCTAGAAGCCCTGGTATCCCGCTCTGATGCACGACCCTCTGAGAGAGGGTTCAGCTAGCCGCGTTCGCCAACTCCGCCTCACGACTAGGTCTAGGGCCATGTACACATAGCCGACACAGTCGCTCCTCAGCCGACGGACCTTGGTCAGGCATTCCAAGCCTTGCAGCCCAACAGTGACGCGCAGTGGTTCATGGATACTGGCGCATTATCCCACCTCACCTCGGGATGCAGGCACTATGATTTCTCCTTTACATACTAGCAATACTCGTTCTATTCTTGTTGTTAATGTCAATAGTATTCTTGTTTATGGTTAAGGTATGTCCAAATTAACCACCCCAAGTCATATCCTACACCTTACCATTGTCCTACATACCCCACACATTGTCAAAAACCTTATCTCTGTTCTTCAGTTTACAAAAGATAATAACGTGACCGTTGAGTTTGACCCATTTGATTTCTCTATGAAGGATTCCCATAATGGGGAGACTATTTTGAGGAGAAACAGTGCAGGCGAGCTTTATCCCATGTCCCCCCCTATCAGTCGTCTATTTCTGCTTCCATGCCTACTCAGTCATTTGTCACTTTTCCCCGGACATCTGGCACTCACGCCTTGGCCACCCTGGTGCCCCTATTCTTCATCATCTTCGGTCTCAGTCATGCATTTATTTCACTAAAGAACCTAGCTCTATTTTATGTAATTCTTGTCAGATCAATAAACATAAACGACTTCAGTTTTTTGATTCCACTTCCACTACTGTTGCTCTGTTTGATATTATTCATAGTGATTTGTGGACATCGCCTGTTTTGAGCAGAACAAATTGCAAATATTACTTGGTCTTCATTGATAATTTTACTCAATACGTGTGGGTTTATCCTCTAAAATTCAAGTCTGAGGTGTTTTTAAAATTTGTGCAATTTCATGCTCATGTTCAAACTCAATTTTAGCGCAAAATTAAATCATTTCAATGAAATCTTGGTCGCAAATTTGATAACTCTTCTTTCCACAACTTTTCCGTGAAACACGACCTAGTTTTCCGCTATTCAGCCCCACAAACTTCCTCTCAAAATGGTAAAGCCGAGCGCATGATTCGTAGTCTACGTGAAATTATCATAGCCCCACTATATCATGCATCACTGCCTCCAACCTTCTGGGTGGAAGCTCTCACACTGCTGCTCACCTCCACAACATTCTACCCACCAAAGTCCTTACTTTCCACTCTCCCGCTTCCATGCTATTTCTCAAAGAACCTACATATAACCATCTTTGTGTTTTCGGTTGTGCCTGTTACCCAAACCTTTCTGACAAAATTCCCCACAAATTATCACCTCTTTTCTCGTTGTGTCTTCCTCGGTTATCCAAGCCAATTTTGAGGATATCATTCTCTTGATCTGTCCACTAGAAAGGTTACCGTGTTCCGTCATGGCACATTCGATGAAATAGTATTTCCTTTCTCTGAGTCAACTAGCGTCTCCACATTCACTTATCATTTTCTTGATCCATCCTTTGACCTCATTTCTCCCATCATCCTCGATCATATCGCATCATCACCTCCTCCTTCCCTACAACCTTCTCTAGTCCCCATGCCCACCCTTACGTTGCCTCATATACCCACGCTGCCGCCACCCATATCCCCTCCCCCATCCCGCATTCACCTGCGTTGCCTCCTTCATCGCCTTCTTCCCACCGTCTCCCAACACCATCTCCCACATCACCTCACACACTGGCCCCAAACACTCAACCCTCCCTTCCCATACTGCCAACCCCACCCCGGCTTACCCACCCCATGACCACTTGAGTAATGAGAGGCATCTTTAAGCCGCGAGCTCTATTATCTGCCACCCCAACCACTATTTACCACTTCCTAAATCACCTCACCTAGCCCTCTAGGATCTGAACTGGAATACTGCCATGCAAGACGAATTTCACACGTTAAAGGATAATCATACATGGAACTTGGTACCTTGCCCCGCTGATGCTCATGTCATACATTGCATGTGGTTATATCATCATAAGTTTCAATCTAATGGCTCTCTGCAATGGTATAAGTCCAGGCTTGTGGTCAATGGGAAAACTCAATAGGTTGGAATTGATTGCGATGAAACATTTAATCATGTGGTTAAGCCCACAATCATTCACACTATCTTAATCTTAGAGGTCTCTCATTCTTGGCCGATATATCAGTTGAATGTAAAGAACGCTTTTCTTCATGGTGACCTGCGTGAAACAGTTTATATGCATCAGCCGCTTGGTTTTGTTGATCCCGCAGTGCCCCAGCATGTCTGCCATCTTCGGAAGTCTTTATATGGCCTCAAGCAGACACCTAGGGCTTGTTTCCAGATATTTTCTACATTTGTTCTGTCTCGCGGCTTCACAAGCAGTGTTTGAGATAATTCACTATTCATCCTGAGTCATGGTAGCCACACGACTTATTTGCTCTTATATGTTGATGATATTGTCCTCATAGCTTCCAGTACTGCACTTCTCCGCGAAATCATCTCTGATCTGTCTAGGGAATTTTCTATGACCAAACTTGGTGCTCTTCATCATTTTTTGGGTATTTCTATTGCTCGCTCCTCCATTGGTTTATTCTTATCACAACAGGAGTATGCCATGGATATTCTCGGTGGGGCCTCCATGTCATCCTGCAACCCATCGGCGATGCCCATTGATACTGGTGCCAAGCTAAGTTCCATCACCGGTCCATTGCTTGATGATCCTAGTATGTACAAAAGTCTGGCTGGAGTTCTTCAGTAACTCACCATCACCCGTCCATACATTACCTATGTTGTACATCAGGTTTGCTTATTTATGCATGCACCTCGGGAACCTCACATGCAGCTTATTAAGTGCATTTTAAGGTATGTTTAGTGTACTATTGATTCTGGACTTCATTTAGTCAAGTCTCAGTCATGCGAATTGGTTTGGCTGTCCGGATTCTAGACGTCCGACTTCTGGCTATTGTGTATTTCTTGGCGACACCTTGGTGTCTTGGTCTTCCAAACGCCAGACAACTATCTCTCGTTCCAGTGCAGAAGCCAAAATACATGGGAGTGACAAATGCACTCGCAAAAATGAGTTGGCTACGTAACCTTCTTCTTGAGCTGCGTGTTCCGATCAGGTTGGTTCTGTTCGTGTGTGCTTCATATTCCTACTGAGTACCAGTATGCCGATATCTTTACTAAGGGACTACCACGACATATTTTCTCCATTTTATCCATCCTAAGAGTTCGTCCTCCTCCCGCTCCGACTGAGAGGGTGTATTAGATAGTAAATATGTAAATATTTAGTTACCTAGAATAGCACAGTTGTAGATATGGTATAACTCTCTTGTACAATCTATATACCGAATGATAATGAATCACCCATTACAATATTATGCATTCTTACAGTAGTTAAAGCTATTAGTGGTTAAATGTGGTTTGAAAAAGTTGATTAAAAATATATATTGCAAATGAACTGAACGAAGAGAGCATTAAATTTATTTTCCGGGACAGAATTACTTGAAATGAAAAATGTGGGTTAAAAAATAATTAAAATTGCCATTGAAGTAGAAGAGACATTTTCTTGTATTACAAAGAAGCACGATAATATTTTTGTCTCAATTGAATCTACACTATTTTCATGAGTTTTTTAAAATCACATTTAATCATAAATGTCAAATTATAACAAAAATATATCATATAACCAACATGTAATAAATATATTCTAAATATTAATATTTTTTACATTGTTAGAATATGTAACTAAAAGTAATCAGCAATTAAGAAAATATTTTTTTTTAAAAAAACATGTACCCGCATTTTGCAGAAAGAGAAAGTGGGTGTCTTAATTTTGGACATGTGAAAAGACAAAAGTGCCTCTGCCTTCAATCTCATTTTCTTCCTCCAAATCTCTGCATCCTCAACTAGGGTTCTGATGGCTCTGCCTCTCCACCTCCCTCCGCTTCATCGCCTCCCGTCTCTCCCCCCGTATATCAAACTCTCCATATCCTCCCCCGCTCCTGCCTCTCCACCTCTCGCCTCCGCAGGCTTAGTGGAGAAGACAATGAGCGACACAACGGCGAATTCAATTGACCAACTCCCCCCGAAAACCTTTGCGGCATGACTCTGATCTCTCTCCGGTGGCAAGACCCGGTCTCTCTTTGGCCGCGCAGCCCAATCTCTCTGACGTTGCATCCCTAAGCTCTCTCTGACGGTGCACCTCACCTCAAAGTAGAAGAAGAAGACGCCTGGAACTAATAAACACTGATAGCAATCAAACAAAAATGATAAGAAGAGTTTGGAAGTAAAGGTTTGGGCGGTGTGTGTTTTGGGTAGGAGAAGAAAAGTTTTGGAAGAAAATAGGTTGGGCAGGTGAGGGTTTAGGGAGGGAGAAAAGTGTTTGAGAAGAAAAAGGGTTTTGGGGAGGTGTAGAGTGATTATATAGGTTTTAATGTAAAATTTTAGTTAAAAAAGGTAAGCATGTCTTTCATAAGTTAAAATTTTTCTATAGTGAAAAGTGCGCAGATTTGCCTGAGTCAGACAGAAAAGGAAAGTGTACAAATTTCCCTGGGACGGAGGGAGTAGTTTAAACTAAAATGTGGAGTAGTACTTTTCTTCCAACTAGTAATGTAAATTTATTGGGATATATACCAATATAACCTTACTTAATTGAGCAAATACCAATATAACTTTTAGATAATTTTTAGTGCAAAAACAACCCTATCTAGTTAATGTAAGTGCTAATACAACCCTACGGAGCATATTCCGGCATTGACTTGTCATTTCTGGTTATTGACCAACCATAAATGATCAAAATGGCCTTTGGGTCAAATTCAAAATTTTAAAAGACTATTCTACCCCTAGTTCTACCACAACCACTGTCGCTAGATCTGCCACCTCCAGCGCCGCTCCGCCACAACCACCGCCACTACACCTTCTCTTTTGCTGCTCCATTCAGGCGCCACTCTGTCACTCCTCCGAAGCTATTTCACCACTCCTGCTCACAACATAAAAAAAACATTGAAGGACCACCTGCTCACAACCTCAAAGGATGGTGCCACCTGCTTGTTGTGCGGAATCGTGTCTCCGGCGATGACATTGCACACCAATCCCTCGACAACATTGACACCAGATTTCTTCTTCGAATCCTACAGAAATTGTAAGCCATGAGAGAGTTGTGGAGAGTGGTGTGTGTTCTCGGTGTGGTGAGAGTTGCTCGAATCCTATAGAAATTGCTTCTAATCGCCATTCTGCCTCCACCCCCAGCTCCGCCACTATCGCGATGCCCCGCCACCCACCCCACCATCGTGAAGCCCTGACATCGCCCAACCCACCATCGTGATGCCCTGACACCACCCACCCCACCCCACTCGACGCCACTCCGCGCCGCCACCATCGCATCGCCACCCACCATCGCGATGCCCCGACGCCACCAAGCCTCTGTGCCACCGCAAAACCCAAACCCAAACCCACCCCGCCTGCTGCCACCCCATCCGACTCCACCCCGATCGACACTACCCTGCAAATCGAAGAAGAAGCAAAGAAGAAAACAACAAATCGAGAGCCCCAAATCGAAGAAAGCAGCAAAGAGAACCCATCAAAGAAGCAAAGAAAGGGTACAATTGTAATTTTACATAATTTCAATTTTTTTTATTTTTCATAGGAGTAAAAGTGTATTTTCACGTAATTCTGGGTAACCATTACCGGAATGGGTATATTTGCACTTACCTTTACTATCTATGGTTATATTTGCACTTTCAATTATCAAAAAGTTATATTAACACTTATGTGAAATAGGTAGAATTATAAAAACACTTTTCTCAAATTTATTTTATGGGTCTACGATGTCCTTTTATCATTAATTTGTGCTTTTCTGGAAAAATTCTTTGTTACGTTTGAGTTGTACAGTATGCGTGAAAATCATTCTTGAAAATATAAATAAAATGTAATGAACGATGTCTTATAATGTAGAATTGGATGCCATTGAACTGCCATGAATATAAAGTTGTATTAATTTTTGCTACTTTGACATATAAACAAAGACAAATTCTTGAAAAAGTCGATCTTTCGATAAACTTATGAAAAAATAGGGTTTAATTAGAATAATAAAAGGTAAAAAGTCGTTGTTGCAATATTAAAGTTTTATTATGCAACGTGTAGTAGTTATAAATTTTATAACTCAATTCATGCAACCCGAAAATTTTATCTTCATTTCTTCTAATTTACACTTTAAACCTTGGTATTTCCATGACTTATAAAAAAACCATCTTTCAAGAGACGCACTCATAAACAAATCCCAAACGTACCTTGGTTCCACTTTCACATAAAACCGTGGTTCCACTTTCATAGGAGCAATTTTTGAACCGTTCATATTGTGCAAATACCAGTAAATTGCAGTTTTTTTTATATGTGGCGATTTTGTATGTGTGGAGGTGAGAGGCCAATCAGATATTAACAAATGTTAAATTTAAGTTGAGGAAAATAAGGATGTACTTAATTGTAATTTTTTAATTAACACTTATTAAAATCTGATTGGACTCTCACATTCCCACATACAAAATCCCCACATATAAAATTTTCTGAGTAAATTTTTTCATCCATCCGATATTCTAATACTGATATTTTATTATTAAATGTTGAAGAGTGTGAAAAAAATTTAAATTATTTATTTATATCAAGAAAGGAAGTGTTATGGTCTTATAAAAATAGACTAGAATGGCGTGTGGAATTGAACACCAACTTGAGTTGGAGTGTTCATGAACCGGTCTGAATTGATGAAGTGAATCAAATTGGACCGGAAATTAAGAACCTATGACACAATATGTGGAAAACGACACAAGACTCAATTTTATTTTATTTTGTATAAGGTGCAATCAAGAACTCAAAAACAATTCAAAATCACGGAATTGAAGAAAGATAAAGAAAACAAATAGGATTATGAGCATGCAATAATTTTTCAGAATAGTTGACAAAAAATATCACAATCACATACACTGTATAAGCTACTTAAATACTACGAAACTGACCAGGAGGTGAAGGCGGATAATACTTGTTAACGCTCAGACCATTCAACGTCCTCTTGACCCGATCGAAGAAAGTGAAGGCAGATAGTAATACTGAAGTACTCTAACTCTCGGACCCTTCGACGACCTTCAACTCTAGATTCAATCATTCTGCTAAGAAAGATAAAACAAACACAGTTAAAATATGACACGAAAGAGTTTATAAATCTATGATTTTTTAAAATAAATAAATAAATGCATAAACATGACACCCCTAAATATTTTCAGCCATATGGATCTTTTGCTTTGCTATGATATGATATGAATCTCCTTGCAAAAACTCTAGATTGTGGAATTTCGGATCTTTAACTAAACGAGGGATTTCGCAAACCCTAGTATAGCAGCACAAATTGATCAAAATTAACCCTCGGGATCTTGAACAACTAGAGATAAGTGAAGCTAACTAGCCCGCAAGATTAGTTCACAAATCGATGATATTGATACTTAATTAACCCCCAAGTTTAAGCAATAATGAAGAAAGCTCACAAGCAATTGAGAATATCTCAAAAATATGAATATAATGTGTATAAAATAATGAGGAATGGCTCGACCATACCCCTCTATTTATAGGGATAAACTCGACCCAAAACCCGAATCACAATTGGAAACTGAATCAACTTATGACGGCTTTAAGAAGTTAAAACTATATGTAACTAGATCTCCTAAAATAAATGGTAATCTACTCGAATTCTTCTCCAAAAAACCTTGAAGAATATTACCTTGTCTAATCTTACGAAATCTAAGTCTAATCAGAATAAAAGTCAATATTTTCGAAACCCAAATGGACTGGGTCACTGGACTGAATTCGAAAATATCTCTTCAAAATCCTACATGGCCGAGCTATGAACTAAAATAAATTAATATTTCAATAGTTTATAATAATCATACTACCTGGTTAAAAACCCAATGGAAAAAAGAGTATAGTGTTCTTCACGACGCCTTCAGTTTATCGACAAGTTTGAATAATTAATCCAACCCCTAGCCGATTTAGTTTTGTGTTCTTCATCATGAAGTTGATCAATTAAAGCATTCAATGCTGCATCTCTAAACATTGTTCTTGACCTTGTCATCAGTCCATCCATGTCACTTAGAGGATCTCAAACATAACCCTTGAATGTTTGATCAAATCATGGAATGTCTTAATTTATGGTGGTAGTCATCGTGGCATCTCCATCACGATCTCTCTTAGACGGCGCAACCTAATCTCTCCACCGGCGTGGCCCCGAGCTCCCTCTAATGGCGCTCCTCACCTCAAAGAGGAAGAATAAGACGTATGGAACTGATTATAAACATCGATGAGCAATCAAAGAAAAGAGATAAGAAGAGTTTGTAAGTAAAGGGTTGGGCGGCGTGTGATTTGGGTAGGAGAAGAAAAGTTTAAGAAGAAAATAGGTTGGACGGGTGAGGGTTTGGGGAGGGAGAAAGGTGTTTGGGAAGAAAAGGGTTTCGGGGAGGTGTAAAGGGATTATAGGTTTTAATGTAAAATTTTAGTTAAAAAGGGAAAGAATGTTTTTTCATAAGTTAAAATTTTCCTAAAGTGAAAAGTGTGCAAATTTACTTGGTACAGTCAAAAAAGAAAAATGTAAGAATTCCCCCGGAGGATTCAAACTCATTGTTCGACCCGGTGCGGAAGAATATGACCAGATGTTGGTAACTTCCAATCAGCCCGGACGTAGATCCAAAATCCAATTTTGACTCAATCATAATTGCTAAAAAATAGAACAACTCCAAGAGCTTCCAATCAACACGATCTCAAAGGCCCGAATCAGAAATTGAAAACTTTGGGAAGAGAGACCTTATTTTGGTTGCCGAAATATCTGATTCCCAAATCATAACTTGATTTTGACCGAATGCTGAATCTCCAGAAAGAAAAAAATCAGGAGCTACCCTTCATCTTTAACACGAGCATCAATCGTTACATTCTCTGTTCTTTGTAGAAGTCGTCGACAGACAATTGGAGAAGGTAGGGTTCTGCCAATGAAGAAGGAGGATGGAACAATGTCTTTAATGAGCGTGTTTGCAATTCACTCCCTAATCTTCAAACCTTCTATTAAATGTGAACACAATAATAATAATCAAGTTATTGTTGGAGAAATGAATCCCCTTGCACAAAATCAAGATTTAAAAAATAAAAAGCAAGAATACAGAATTTAACGTGGTTCACCAAACATGCTGGCTACCTCCATGAACAGAAACAGATTAATCTTATTGCCCAAATGGGTCATACAAATTACAGATTTCAGGCATTACGTCACGCAAGACCATCCGACCCAGATTACAGATACAGAAGGGACTGCATTGTTTCCACAACTTATAGAGGGGTGATTTGAAAACCATGATAGATGTCTATCAAACTCACACCTAACAACTCTAACTCTCCCTCTATTTATAACAAATCAAGTGCAGATCAAAAGTCTTATAATTTATATATCTAACTCTTGGAATTTCCAATTCATGATCTATACCTTGTGTTGCACATACATAAGCTCAAAACTCCTGACCTCCTCATTCATTAACCTTTTGGGATTTGAAGAGATACCTAACAATTTCCCTCTTAATTCAAAACCCCAAATCAAATAAGAGTCAGATGCAGACGAGCGATGCACAACAATTGTGCCAGATGTACTGATACACGGTAGTAATGTCAGATGTACCAGAAAGCTACAGATGCTTGGGAGAAGTGCCAGATAGAAGTACCTAAGTACCCAGATACCACCTTATGAACCAGATGACAAAACGGACAACTAGATCAACAAGTTCAACCAGAAAAGGGCTTATCAAACACAGTAGCTC
The DNA here is from genome assembly GCA_032355605.1 of Rubia tinctorum. Taxonomy (NCBI): domain Eukaryota; kingdom Viridiplantae; phylum Streptophyta; class Magnoliopsida; order Gentianales; family Rubiaceae; genus Rubia; species Rubia tinctorum. The sequence goes on along the minus strand of JAULKM010114280.1, from coordinate 6,978 downwards.
AGGAATCCCAGTAAAGGTGACATAAACAAACGTATTCTCCAGATTCACCAACAGATCACCCAAACTCATATTTTTCTTCTTCTCTTTCTTCATCTTGAAGTGGAAGCCAAAGAACCATCGGCTCGGATATCACTCATTGGGTAAATGAATCCTCTTGAGCAAAATCAAGATAACATAACAAGAAGCAAGAAACAAAACACAATATTTAACGTGGTTCACCAAACACGTTGGCTACCTCCACGAACAAAAACAGATTAATCTTATTGCCCTACTGGGCTAGACATATTACAGACGCTAGACATTATGTCACGCAGGACCACCCTACCCAACTTACAGATACAGAAAGCACTACATTATTCCCACAGCTTACATAGAGGTGATTTGAAGACCATGACAGATGTCTTCCAAACTCACGACTAACAACTCTAACTCCCCCCTATTTATAACAGTTCAAGTGCAGATTAAAAGTCTTCTAATTTATGTATCTAACTCTTGGAATTCCCCATTTATGAACCATCCCTTGAGTTACATATGCATAAATTCAAAATTATTGACTCCCTCATTCATTAAATTTTGAAAATTTAAAGAGATACCCAACATTTATGATCCCCAAATGTGACCTGCTCCTATTGTATTGTTCCTCAATTTCTATTTAACCATTGATCTTGCTATAAGACGGTCTTAAGGAAGACAAACCCTTTATTCAATTTTCTCAAATTACATGTGTTTATATTATTAATTTAATATATAAATAAATAAAGTGAGATATTATTTAATTTCCTACAACATGAATTTTTTATATGCTATTAAAATATGTTGATAAAATTATTGATAATTAAACATAATCTAAAAAAATAACCTAAAAATATGTCATTAGTACTGAAAGGTAACTGCTTCTACTTCACTTCCAACTTGCAATATAGTTTGCTCGGCGTGTAAACCGGTCTTCAGTGTCTTTTATATGATTATTTTTTAATTCCTTTGGCTTTTCTGGAGAAATTCTTTGTTAGATTTCATTTGTATGCGTGTATTATTTTATTTTTTTTGTCAATTGCACTTTAATTATTCATTAAATTTAAACTTGGTTTATTTAACAACAAAATTTTATTAATAATATGTGATATAATGAGAAGGTATCATGTTATACAGCGTATTGATTAAACCAGTCATAAAAATATTAATTTTATAATTGTTAAAGTCCGATTATAATTATTTATATTTTAAGATATGTTTTGAAAGATGTTTTAAATTAAGGGAATTTTTTAAAATAAATAAATAAATCGTCACTAGGACGAGGGTTTATAGGGTTCCCTCCCTTTAATATTAAGCTCAAATTTGTACAATGTGCCACTTGAACATATGATATGAGATTAACCCATTGACACTGAAACACTAGCTAAATATTACAATTCTAATCTTTGTTCCCATTGGGATAAAGAGAGATATACACATAGGCCCTAATCGATATTACAATCATGAGCAAAAACCTATGTGACAATAAGAAGGGCACGTGAAGGATAAGTGCTTTCAACCGTATCGCCATCGTGTAGCCACAATAAATCGACCCAAGACTACCATCAGAAACAAAGACAATGAAGTATCGAAAGATACGCACACTAAATGACACATAACAACTTTGATCAAACATCTAAGACAATAAAAACAAAAATAAATGAAGCTCCCAAACTAAAGATCAAGTTTGCCTCCATTTAACCCGTAAATACCATTTCCCTAATCTAGGAGACTAGAACCCATCATTTTAATTGCCAAAATATATTTTTCATTAGTATTCTTAAATCACTTATAATGCGTAAAATTATCTCTAACTTGACCTCACAAGGTATTTGCAACCAACTTAATCGATTTATCAATAAAATTGGACTCAACCTCTTTATGTACCAAAGTCTACAAATATAATTAACATCCTAAGAAAACAGTACCACCATAAGTTTGTATAATACAACTTTGACTTGGATTTCTCCTCACCATCTCTTTGGATATCAAATCTGAAATCAATCATATTTTTAATGACTCAGGCTGCCGTAAAAATAAACATTGACAGAGATAATTCCTTTCGACATTTTAAATCAAAAAACCCTTTTAAAATAGCCCATTTTAAAATATGAAAAAATAACAAAGAAAAAAACTTTAAAAACACTGAAATAATTTCAAAGTCTCTCACCCGAAAAGAGAAATGAAAAGGTTGAAAAAGGAAATAAAAAATGGAGAAATACCCCTCGTGACCGTGCTATCCCCGGAACATAACTCGGTTGTTGGCTCATTCTAAGGATCGTTCGGGCTGAGTCACTGGCCCGAGTTGACTCGATGTTGACTCGTCATTGAGTTGAGTTCACCCTGTCCTGAGTCAAGACCGAGTTGGCCGATACTGGATCTAAGTTGGCCGACTCAGATTTGAGTAGACTCGAAAAACCCTCCGGATCTGAGTTACCACAGGGGCGTTGAGGATATGGTAGCCTCTGATTTGAAATGGCTGACGACGAGATGAATACGGGTCACTGACCTAGAGGCCCTCGGCTTGAACCAGATGTTGAACACCGGCATGGAGTGAAGCTTCAACACCATTGGAGCAAACAACCCTACTGTGAGCTCGTATGGAAACAGAAGTGAGCAATGTCGTCGTTGTGTGCACGACTTGACCACTGTGAGGACATCTGTCACGTCGCTGTGAGCAATGTCATCGCATCGCTATGTGAGTACAGTCGTCCGACCGTCGTTCGCTGGATCTCTAGATAGATCTTTTCGGATACTGCTAGAAAACGATGGATAGAGGTGTTGGGGGTGAGATTGGGAAGGGGGGACACCGGAGACAAAGGATTTCAGCGGCGAAAAACCACCCCTCCTAAGGTTGTGCGAAATTAGGGTTTGTAGTGAGAAGGAGAAGGTTTCAGTTTTATAGAGAATGTCGTCAAGTGAACTCTCGTCCAAAATTAAGGGTATCTAATTGTAATAAATGAAAATAAATATCAAATGATCCTGTTATTTATGTTAATTATAGAATGAACTCATCTAATGATTAGATAGTTTAAAAACAAGACTTTGTGTAATATAATTGTATGCAATTTCTAATTTTTAAGTCTAAAAGATATAAAAATTTGAATTAAAGTTATATTGTATTTTTCAAAAAATATATAATTTTAAAACTAAAAAATATAACAATCATCTATAAAAAAATTTAAAAAATCATTGTTGAAAATATAAATAAAATTGTAATGAACGATGTCTTATAATGTAGAGTTGGATGACAATGAACAACTATGAATATAAAGTTTTATTAATTTTTGCTACTTTGACATATAAACAAATCCCAAACGTACCTTGGTTCTACTTTCACATAAAAACGTTGTTCCACTTTCATAGGAGCAATTTTTAAACCGTTCATCTTGTGCAAAAAAAAACAGTAAATTGTTTAAAAAAATTATTTTCGGAGATTTTGTATGTGGGGAGGTGGGAGGCCAATCAGATATTAACAAGTATTAAATTCAAATGGAGAATAATAAGGGTCTCTATATGTATATGTATATGTATATGTATATATTATAATTATATGTATATATTAAAAGAATGTACTTCTTTATTCGTGATGGAAACTATTAACAAATGCCTTCGCATCGCGATGTACTTCTTTATACCGAGGGTCTCTATATGTATATGTATATATTAAAATTATTAATAAATTAATTTTATATACTAGTTTACATTTATTTGAGGTGAATTTTTCTAATAATTTCTACTTTACTATTCAGACACAAAAAATTGAAAGTAAAAAAATAAAGTTTATTGAAATCTGGTTCATAACGACCGGTTACGGTCCAAAGTACCCACTAACTGATTCAATTTTTGGTCCAAGATTTTTTTGTGATTCAGGTTCCAGTCCAGTCTGGTTTGGTCTTTGACTGAAGAACGACTCTAGACTTGAGTGTCAGACTCGGTGTGTCTGGAAAAACTCTCATATGCTTAAGTTTTAGAAAAGTGTATCAATAACGAGAATAGAATAAATAGATAAGAACACACTGTGATATTTATAAATGTGCAGCCCTATCCGAATTTTACTAGATTTAAGATCACATTACTCATCAGGATATTCATTTTACCATATCAAGCTTGATATTTTGTTATGTTTTCACAAGTAATCTTGAATTGGTTTCGGGCATACATCATCACATGGAAATAGTTGTGATGAATGAAAAGTTGGGCATGAAAGCTCTATAAAGGCTCTATAAACATCCCAAAAAATACACATCAAATATTCATCAAAGTTAAAATATAGCCAGCCATGGTGTCATTTCGTGCATACTTTGCAGCTATCATATTAGGTGTGTTGTTGATCTTCACCACTTCCTCTCTAATTGATAGTGACCGCCGTGACCTCCCTGTTGCCGATAACATGCCATCATCTCAATCTACAATATTAACGACGTCGTTTATATCCGAAAATGGCCTTACCTCACCATATGTGGAACCTCCAAGTGGCAAGGTATTGCAAAGCAAAGGAGCAGCAGGAGGAGGAGGAGGAAGAGGAGGAGGAGGAAGAGGAGGGAGAGGAGGTAAAGGAGGCCGACGCTCACCTCCTACTAGGAATTATCATCCACGACCCTAGATGGATGTCATGGGATATTAGTTAATCATCTCTTATCTGTCGTGATAAAAAGTTATTTTTTTAATTTAAAAAATTATCTGTAACGGACGAGAGAAATATTATAAATTACTATATATACTAATGGAATAAAGATCACAAATGTGATGCTCTTATATTATATTATGTTTTAGTATTGTGATTCTATAATGGCACTAGTTCATGATATTTTACTCTCTTAATTTTTATTTTTAACTTATATTTTGTTCGACGTGTTTTTTTTTCAGTATGTCATTTCAGAAATTAATATTGATATTTATTTTTCTTTTATCTAAATATTATATTCTTAAAGTATGCTTCGGTGTTTTAATCGTGAGAATTGAACTTTTAAATTTTAATGCTAATGTTTTATTTTTATGATACTAGTGTCACATTTTGACGTGCACTTTGATCTTTTAAAAACAGTGTGTATTATAATATTTTCATTTGACGTTTAACTATTTAAATTTGATGTATATTTTAGTGTATTTTAAAAAATTTATTTTACTGTTTATTTAGTGTTTTCATTTGATATTTACTATTTTAATTTGTTGTGTGATTTAGTGTTTATTTAATGTTTAACCATATACTAATTCAATGTGTATTTTGGTTTATTTATTTGATGTTTCACTATATTTATTTGATGGATATATTTAATTTTTACATGATGTTTAACTAATCTAATTTCGTGTATTTTTAGTATTTTATTTGATATTTAACTCTTTTTTTGTGTGATTTGTATTTTACTGTCTTAATTGGTGTTTATTCAATTCAATTTAGATTTTTTAAGTGTTTTATTTGATTTTTTTATTTGATATATATCCAGGCTTATTTTAGTTGCCAAAATCTCTCTTGCCCGAATCATAACTTGATTTTTACCGAACGCCGAATCTCTAGAAAGAAAGAATCAAACATTACCCATCGTCCTTAACACAAGCATCAATCGTTGCATTCTTTGTTCATCGTAGAATTCGTCGACGCAATTGGAAAAGGTAGGGTTCCGCCGATGAAGGAGGAGGATGGTACGGTGTCTTTAATGAACGTGTTTACGATTCAGTCCCTAAACTTCGAACATTCTTTTAAATGTGATCCCACTAATAATAATTATGTTATGACCCCTAAATGTGACATGCTCCTATTGTATTGCTCCACAATTTCTATTTAGTACTTGATCTTACTATAAGTCGATCTCAAGGGAGACGGACTCTGTATTCAATTTTCTCAAACATGTATTTTTCATATAAATAACAATACATTGTGTGAGATAGTGTTAAATTCCCTACAACATATATATTTCATATGTTAATTTTTTACATGTTATAAAAATATGTTGATAAAGTTATTGATGATCAAACATAATCTTTAAAAAAACCCTAAAAATATACATTTTGTACTGAATCGTAACTACTTCGACTTCACTTCCAACTAGCAATATAGTTTGGTCGGCGTGTAAACCGGTCTCCATTGTTTTTGCTGAGACTTTCTCTTAGAAATATATGTATAATTTAAAACTAAAAATATAATAGTCATCTCAAATAATTTTTAAAAATCATTGTTCAAAATATAAATAAATTGTAATGAACGATGTCTTATAATGTAGAGTTGGATGACAATCAACTGCTATGAACATAAAGTTGTATTAATTGTTGCTACTTTGACATATAAACATATCCCAAACGTACCTTGGTTCTCCTTTCACATAAAACCGTGGTTCCACTTTCATAGGAGCAATTTTTAAACCGTTCATCTTCTGCAGATACCACTAATTTGTTTCATCCATCCAATATTCTAAAAGTTATTTTATTAGTAAATGTTTAAAGAGTGTGAAAAAATAATAATAAATAAATGTAAATTATTTATGTTTAAAAGGAAGCGTTATGATCTTAGAAAAATATACTAAAATGGATGGACCACCAACTTGAGTAGGGGCGTTCATGACCCAATCTGAAATTGATAAAATGAATCGGATCAGACCGGAATGTAAAGACCGGTATCAAGTATATGGAGTTCTGGCCCGATCCTCAAGCCAAACTTTTTTAAGATTTGGATTCCGGTCATGTCTAATCCAAAATATAATTTTATCGGTCTGGACCGGATGGACCAGTATTTATTTATATATAAATGATACGATGTCAAAAATATCATTTATTATATATTTTTTAGTTTAGTATTTTTAGGAGGTTAACGCTATACTCTTTTTCCCATTGGATTTTTTAATGAGGTAGCGTGCTCATAATTAAAATTAGTTTTGAAATATTGTAATTTAGTAGTTTTGATTTGATTAGAATTAGATTTGGTAGGTTTAGATAAGGTAGATTCATTCAAGAATTCATCCAATATTTGGA
>JAULKM010114260.1:0-22276 GCA_032355605.1 Rubia tinctorum | reverse complement strand
CCCAGAGTGGCAATCGATGCACTGGGGGCTGCCATGCTGGTTACTATTTTACTCGACTTGTGGCGCATTTTCCTCGGGCCAATAGTTTCTATTCCTCCGAGCCAGCAGTGTCTGCAACAAGGACTACCGTGGTTTTCATAACACACTCAGACATTTTCAACCTATTCGAAACAGTCTGTTTAAGTATGAACGCTGGCTAATCTTAGCATGTGCGCCACTGCTTCTGTTGTAACACTATCTCATGTATCATGTAAGTTCTTGTACCATTTGTCGTGGCAGCATCGGCAGTGGAACTAGGAATTCACGAGGGTCCAATGTGGATCATTTGGTACGGTATCTTGATTCTCCAGCCACTGCTTCATGTTAGCAGATGATGAATCATTTGTGGTTGCCTCATGAAATGGGATGTTGAGGTTAGAGGGCCTGAATGGATGGTGTAAAACAATTCAGAACATGCATTTTTGACATTTCCTAATTTCTCAAGTTTCCCTGCGGAAAAAGGTTTACTGGAGTATGATGAATCTCAGACATAATAAGAAGCCCAGAATAAAATTGTAAAGAAAACATCAGCTGACACAATAATGACTGGGGCTGGACAGGTGTTATTATGAGAGTAATAAGTTTTCCCAACTATAACAAAGTCAATTTGTTATTCTGATAAAAAACTTTGTTACCACCCTTTAGCAATCTGAATATTGGTCCCAACGAAAATGTCCATGAATCAAAGTTAGTATTATGACATGGGATTTTATTGTAGTTATATTTCTCATAACAAATATTTTGAAATATTACTTTCTATATAATTTATGCATCACAAAGGTATTATTGATTTAGAGTCAATTCTGAAGGTGGAAAAATAAACGTGAAACGTTCAGTGGATCACTGTGAGAATAAAATGGCCCCAATATTACGAGCTTGATAGTATATAAAGAGAATGTATACTAAAACAATAATGAATGGTTGATTGTATTTATGGTCAAAGATTACAATATAGGTAATGGGTAGAGGACTAAAAAGGAAAGGAATCTAATCCAATCCTTATTCTACTTGAAACATAATTTTACAAAATATTACAAAATGTCTTAATATATCCCAATACTCTTCCTTTAGTTGTAGCATGGAGATGACAAAACTTGCCAAGAAGATTATGTACCTGCTGACGACCACAAGATTTAATGAAAAGATCAGCTAGTTGACTAGAAGTGTCAATATGATGAGTAACCACCTTGCCTGACTGAATAAGATCCTTAACAAAATGACAGATAATCTCAATATGCGTAGTGCTTTCATGTTAAACAGGATTAGCCGCAACGTGAATAACCGCCTGACTATCACCTTGAGGTGCATAAGGGGGAATGACCAACACCAAGCGAACAAAGGAGAGACTTGAGCTAGATCAATTTGCAACATACAACAACCATAAACTTGTATTCGACTTCAGCAGCGAGAGACTGTAGGGTGCTTCTTAGTCTTTAAAGAAACAGGTGATTCTCCAAGCATTACAAAATATCCTAACAAAAAGTGAAATGTAATAGGACAGGCGACCCAATATGAATACAATAAGTTGTCAAGTGCAACGAGACCCCATCCGCCTCTCTTCCATTAGCCTCCACCGCGCTCATCACACCGCAGCCATGCCGCTGTTCCACGGCGTTGTCGTCCACTAGATTGTGTGGGTACGGTAAATGGGTCACGGTACCCGTAGTGGATACGTACCGGGTACGGATTTGGTGCAGATTCGATCTGGGGACGTCCCCGGTACGGTTTGACTTTTTGGATACTTTGACCAGGTAAAGGTACGGTCAATGGTACGTTCAAGATGGAGAGTACGATTTGGGTACATTGTACCCCATTAATTATGAATTAAAAAATTAAAATTAAAATTATAAATGAGAAAACAAAGGAAAAGTTGAAAAATAGAGCAAAATCATTCGTTTCCCGGACTTAGAGAAAGAGTTTATTGTTGAAGATTGGTGTTTTTCATTCACTTTTCTTGCTTATTGTTATTTTTTTTACTTGGACGATGAATTTTATTTTGTGTTTGTTTATTTTAGTCTTATTATTTAAAACATCGAATTATAATCTTGTTATGTAGTTTATTTGCTAATTATTGTGATAAATATTAAGTTTAAACTACATTTGGATGTTTTCATTTACTTTAAATTGTTTACAATATAAAATCATATGATTTTTTATTCAGAAATGATTAATTATTAATAACAATATTAATATATATTTTTAATTTTTATTTATAATCGTACCCATTTCGTACCCGTACCCCCTAATTTTTAATTTTTTGAATCTCGTACCCGTACCCAGAATCGTACCGGTGCTACTTAGGGTAGAACAACCACAATCAAGCACCTAGAGTAGCTCAAAGCTCTCCTATTCTTCTCAACCCTAAGGCTGTGTATCAACCTGAGACCACAAGGATGTTTTATCAACCTGAAGTTGTGCAAGGAGATTGGAGAGACAAGATTGAAAAGAGCTCCGGAAATTCACACCCTAGGGTGGAACTGTCATCATTTTCTGGGAAGAAGCCAAATGAGTGGATTCAAAAATGTGAGAATTTTTTTTCAATTACTTCCATATTTTCGATCCTCAACATTTAGAATCAATTGAGATCTATCTGGAAAGGCGAGCCAGAATCTGGTTTCAATGAATTAAGGCAGTGCAAGGGAACCTGAGCTGAAAAGAGTCATACGATGCATTGATCTTGAAATTTCAGTGTCTAATGGAGATGGGGAGATCTTAGTTACTCATTGTGGGGCTGATGATCAAGGAGTGTTTACTGATAACGACTTTGTGGGCCACGACTGGGATGATATTGAATATATAACTTAGAATGCTGTTGGTGGGGGAGAAGAAAATTACTTTAAATGGATCTATTGATGGTTTTAGTGTGAGCATGTTGCTAGACACAGGGAGCGCGGATTGTTTTATAGATCCTAAAGAAGTTAACCAGCTGGAGCTTAAACAAGTTCAGACCAGGCCATTTTCTGTAGCCATGGCTGATGGGAGTAAAGTGAACGGGTCAACTCTTTGCCCTAAGGTTTTAGTGTGAGCGTGTTTCTAGACACACGGAGCACGGATTGTTTTCTAGATCCTAAAGTAGTTAACCGGCTGAGGCTTAAACAAGTTCAGATCAGGCCATTTTCTATGACCATAGCTGATGGGAGAAAAGTGAAAGGGTCAACTCTTTGCCCTAAGGTTTGGTTGAAGGCTCCGGTACGATTCCGGGTATAGGTACGGGTACGGGATTCGACAAATTGAAAATTATGGGGTACGGGCACGAAGACAAAGTCTTGAGAAAGACGGTATTTCCATAAGTTTATGGAAAGACGAAGTTTAATTATAATAATGAAAGGTAAAAGGTCTTTGTTGCAATATTAAATTTTTATTATGCAACGTGTAGTAGTTATAAATTTTATAACCCGGTTCATAGTACCAAAATTTTTTATCTTAATTTAATCTAATTTACACTTTAAACCTTGGTCTTTCCATGACTTATGGAAAGACCGTCTTTCAAGAGACGGAGTCTACATATAATTATGACAGTCTTTTAAAATTAATCTCAACAAATAAATAAATAATTTTTAAATAATTTGAATGAAATATTATAAAAATAATCAAATTTTATTGGATTCAATATTTAACGATTTCTAATTATCTCATATATTTTTTCTTAAATGACTAAACTTTAAAATTTTAACTAAAATTATTTGTTTCAATTTAAATGTAAGACACAACATGTTTTAAAAAACTTAATACTATTATTTTAATTAATAATGTCGCTCAACGCGTGAGGGTACTCTGCTAGTAAAAAGATAAAAGGTTTTAGTTACAATATTAAAAATTTATTATGCAACGTACATTAGTTATAAGTTATGACTCAATTAACGCGATCAAAAATTTATCTTAAATTTTTAATGTACAATTTAAATATTTATCTTTTCATAACTTATGAAAAATCATATTTCGAGAAACGGACTCATTACTAAAAAAAATTAATTTACGAAGATAATGCGTTAAGTAGCATGCATAAATAATAGAGTGGCTAAACTTTAGTTAGAGTGTGCCCATAACTCACCTTGTAGCATAACTTGCAACACCACGCACACAAATTAATTTAAAATGAAAATTTAATTACAAATGACCAACAAATATATATATATATATATATATATATATATATATATATTATAATATGCTAGGTTATTAATAAATTGTGTATGTGTCCGAATCTAATTTAGTAAAATTTTGAATTGGTATCGCATTATATAAATCTCGTGTCGGTATCCAATAATTGATATCACTGATTTTTAATTAACGAATATTTGGCATTTGCAACCTTAAAAGATAAAAATGATAAGCTTAATTTTAAAATCAGTGAGATAAAATTTTTATTTTCAAAATAAATATGGGGTTCATTTGTCATTTTGATGCTTCGTATTTACAGGGTAGTACAATGGCATGCATGGTATATGTCCAAAAATATCAATGAAGACGCGATATAGTGTAAATCAAAGTATATGGATCCGGATTTGAAACAAATACTTCTTCGCTCCCCTGAATATTGGCATATTTATTTTTTTCCCAAATTAAACTTGGCAAACTTGAGATTGTCTCCCGTTAGCTAGCATAAACTTTAGTCAAGGGCATTTCTAACCCCACGAACCTATCTCTAACAATTTTTTAGAGACCAATCACTCATAATTTTATAGGGACCAATCGCTAATACTTTTCCATAGTTTTTTTGTCCAATTTTTTCCCATTATTTTCCCACCATCTACAATCTGCAAAAAAAATTCAAAAAAAAAAAAATCAAAAATTTTAAAAAATTATATGATCCTCAAACTGAAAATTATAAACATCAGTAAAAAATAGCAGAACATCAACGGAAAATCATAAAATATCAACTAAAAAATTTCAGCAATTTTTTTTAAAAAACAAATAAAACAACAAAAAATATATAATATCATAAAATGAAAAACTTCAACATGTGAAGAAAAAAAGCAAAAAATATCAGCCATATAACCCAAAACAAACTACAAAATATCGACTCATATTTAACTAAAACTCACCCAGAAAATGAAAAATATCAACATGAGAAGAAAAAAAAATGTCAACAAAACGTTACCTCAAGAGTATAAATTATTCACTAAAAAATCATAAAACGTCAACAATGTTTTTTTTAAAAAATCAACCTATATCACCAAAAAGTTACAGACACCAACTACTAACAACCGAAGCTCATCTGGAAAATGAAAAATATCAACAAAAGAAAAATGACACTACAAACATACTCCTATCACTTAAGCCTCACCCGGAAAGTGAAAAATATCAACACGAGAAAATAAAAAAAATACTACAAATATCAATCCACGTCACCAAAAAAAGACAAAACATGAACTTATATCAATTAAACCTCACTCGAATAATGAAAAATATCAAAAAAACCTATGGTACCTCAAAAGTATAAATTCTTTGAATAAAAAGGTCCTAGTGGGTATTGAACCCGGGTCACAAACCTCAACGTATGAAATAATAACCACTACACCAGAGACTCATTTGTGAACATACATTCAGTCAAATAATATTCAACCTCAAAATAAACCTTAAAGAAGGTACATTCATAAAAAAATGTCACTATAAGACTTGAACTATATACCTCATACCTCAATAGGAATAGAACTAACCACTAGACCAAAGAATCATTATTGAAACATCCTCTCAGTCAAATATATATAAACCTCAGCATGTTTTTGAAAAAAAACATAACATCAACACATCATCATCAATATCAACATGTCATCATCAACATCATCACAAAATCAAACTGCAGATGAGCAGAGGTTTAGATTAAAAAAACATCAACACATTCAGTTTGGAAACTCGGAAGAGCATAGGTTTACAGGTGCAGCAGAGTTCACGCAACATAAAAGGTGTGCATGGAGTTCACGCGCTCAAACCTTCTTCTCCGATAGAGCGTGTGATTCTCACGTGTGGCAGCTACACTGCCAGAGAAGACTCGAATACCCTGTCTTCACTGATTGCCGCCGGTGAATATTTGAGTAACGTCATCTACGCGATATGAATGAAATCAACTGGAGAAAACTTGAGCAATGCCATCTTCACGATGAAATCCATTGGAGAAGACTCTAGCAACGCCAGAGACAGTGCATCCAAATCCACCAGAGAAACTCGAATCGGTGAAATCTGAATCCGCCAAAGAAGACTGAGCGATGCCGTCTATAAATTCGCTAGGCTTCGACGCTGATGTAGTGGTTGGGGGCTAGGATTTCGGTGGATTCGATTCAATGCAGCGAGGAAGGGCGACGATTCTGGCGAGATGTAGATCGTGAATTGCAGACACGCGGCAACGGAATCCAGAAAGAATCCAGCGTGAACTTGACCGGCGGCAGCGGCTTCAGGTGGCCGTGGCGGTTATCGATAACCGAGGCAGTTTCTGGCTGAAAATAAAAATAAAAATAAAATGAATTAAAGATCTTAAATTGTGATACATATATGAACCAAATTCTCTATATTTATAACAAAAGGCCACCAGTTTTTCAGTTTCCTTTTCTTTAAACCCATGCAAAATGAATTATATATTAATTGCACAATAAACCCTGACCTAAATTTTATCATGCCTAAAATTAGATTTTGTGGGTAAACTTTGACCGTAAATATCAATTAATATATTTACTAATAAAAATATCATGTGAGATATTTCTAGATTCATCTTAACATACATTTTCTAAATATTAATTTTTTATGCAGAAGGTTGTTTGTAGCTAGAGATATTGATGGTTGTAAGAATGTAAAACCCCACAAATAACTATTTTTTGTGTATTTTTATATATAGTGAGTAAAAAGATTATACAAAACCTAAAAAAATATGGAACAAGATTTATACAAAACTAATCGAAAAGGGTATTTTTTTTCTTATCCTGATTCTAAATCAATTATATCTCTATTACCCTCCTCAAGAAAAGCGTAGGAATGCTTGCAACGTAAATCTTGGAACGTAAGACCTCAAACTGGGGACGAGGTAACCTTTTGTAAAGATGTCACCATGCTTCAAGTCCATTAAACATGAGCAACCTTGAGCTTGCAAGAAGACACAATCTCATGCACAAAATGATAATCAATATCAATAAGTTTAGCTCTCTTATGAGAAACTGGATTTTGAGCAAGAAAGAGAGAAATCTTATTATTACAAAGCAAAACAGGAGGCACACAAGTCAATTTAAGTAAATCCCGAAGAAGATTCATTAACCAAGATAGCTCTGCAGCTGTGTTTGCCATAGTACGACATTCTGATTCTGGATTAGAATGAGAAACCGTAAATTTCTTCTTGGCACTCCAAGAAATCAGGTTACCACCTACGAGTCTCAATGTAACGAGCCCAATCAGCATCAGAATAACTCAGAACAGGTAAAGCGGAAAAATTTGTTGAAGAGATAGTGGAGAGTACCACGCACATAATGCAAAATTGAAGTAATAGCTTGGAAATGGTCATCAGTAGGAGCCTCCATGTACTGACTGACCGTATTCACCGCATGGGACAAATCTGGACGTGTAATCAAGATATACTAAAGTGCACCAATTAAATAACTATAAGGTGTGGGATTTCCGAACGGCTTACCGGAAGACTAGCAAGTTACGAAAAATCCAAGAAATGGTATGGAAACTGGGGCTGAATCCTGCATTCCAGCTCATAATAAAATATCCTTGGCATATTTGTCATGACCAAGGAATAAGCCAACCGAAGTACAAACAACCTCCAAACCCAAAAAATACTGTAGAGTGCCGAGATAGATAGTCTTGAATTCCTTATTAACCAGATCAATAAACTTACGAATGAGACAACTATTATTACTAATAAGAAAAATATCATCAACATAAACTAACAAGTAGAGCAAAAAAGCAGCTTGAGAAAAAACAAATAGAGAGGTATTAGAGGAACTGCATAAAAAACCCAGGCCTATAAAAAATGAACTAAAACGCTGAAATCAAAGACGAGCAAATTTTTTCAAACCATAAATGGCCTTGCATACACAACAAGCAAAATCAGGATGCATTGGTTCTTTGTATCCAACAGGCTGCTCCATATAAACAAGGGATTCAAGAACGCCATTTAAAAATGCATTCTTAACATCACGCTAACGTAAAGGCCAATTTTGAGTAACGACAAGAGATAAAACAGTATGGACAGTAGATGCCTTCACAATTGGACTAAATATATGATCATAATCAAAACCAGGTAATTGCAAAAAACCAGAGCAACTAACCTTGTTTATGCCTAGTCAAGAGATCCATCAGACTTTGATAACCAATTTTAAACCAACAACATTGGCATTGGGAGGACGAGGATGAGGAACTAAATCCCACGTCTTATGAGTGCGAAAAACATGCATCTCCGAATCAATTACAACAACCCATTCAGGATTCTTGACAGCCGAGCAATGAATACAAGGTTCGGTCTTAGAAAATAAAGCACTCAGGAAGCCAGAAATATCATAGTCTGAAATTCCTTGGACCAGACAGGGCCATTACGCAATCGAGTAACCATCAGATGATGAGAGAGACCCAATACCGGAGATAGCACAGATCTCAGGGCGGGCTCGGAACCTAAGGCCAATGGTGGTGGCGGCTGAGATTGAGAAGCTTGTGGCGAAGATGGAGTTGGCTGGTGGCACGTGTGGAATATGCGCTGGCGAGAAGACCGGCGCGTGCGGCTGTAAGGCTTTCATGTGCAGATGTATGACTGGTGGCATGAGCTACTGGTCATCATGTGGTAAATAAACACAATTTTTAGATAAACACTAAGCTCTCGGTATAGTTTGAAAATCATAATCGTATAAAATAATAGGCAATTCGGCTGAAGAAAATTGCTCAAACATATTTGACGGGACTAACGAAGGCTCTTAAAATGCAGAAAAATCTATTGATTACAGATCAGTGACAGTACCAGTTCAGGTACTTGGAAAGAAAACATCTCATCAAACTGAGCATGACGAGTGATGTACTCCTTCTTCATAAGAGGACCAAAACAACAATAAATCTTCTATTGTGAACTGTAAACCAAAAATATACAGGACATACTCCAAGGCGTTAATTTATGCACAACATAGGGCCTCAAATATAGAAAAACTCAACAACCAAATGGATGAAAGTTGGAGTAGTCAAGTGTAGTACCAAAAATAGCAGGGAATAGAGACTGACCATATAAAACAGGAGTAGGCAGTATGTTGATAATGTAGACTACTGTAAAAAATGCATGAAACCAAAAAGAATTATGAAGGCCGAAATGAAATACAATCGATAGAACTATCTCAGTGATATGGCGATGCTTCCTCTCCGGGCGACTATTTTTCTCTAGAGTGTAAGGACAAGAAAACCAGTGATGAATGCCCTTGCGCAAAATGTGATCACATGCAATGATTCAGAAACTCGGTATCACCAACACTCTGAAATACTTTAATGATGGTAGAAAACTGGTTATCAACAAGAGCTTCAAATTTCATATAAGCCTCTACAAAATCAGAATTTCATCTTTGAGGATATAAAAATTAAACCGAGAAATATGATCGACAAAAATGATATGATAAAGGTACATGGCGAGAGAGTCAACATGTGAAGGTCCCCAAAGGTCACAATGAACTAAATCAAGTATGTGTGGTGCATGTTTTAAATTATCATTAAAATAAAGATGCTTGTCTTTAGACATCTGACAAGAAGAACACAAATGAGGCGTAGGCAACAAACTAATAACTGATAAACTACAGTTTCTATTTAAAGATGAAATAACTAAAAAAGGAACATGTCCTAAACGACTATGTCATAACTCAAATTAGGCTTTGACTTTATTTGAATCAACTAAAGAAACTAAAGTTGCACCACCATAATCTAAAATGTAGAGACCTCCCTCACTACGTCCTCGTCCCATAAGCTCATTGGTAACCTTGTTCTGGATAGTGAAAGAATTTTCATCAAAACAAACAACAATATTTAGATCTCTGGTTAACTTGGTGATAGATAATAAATTATTGGTAATATGTGGAACAACCAAGACATTAGATAAAGTAAGAGAATCAGAAATCCAAGAATGACCAGTGTGGGAATTATGCAAAGAAGAACCATTGTCAAAATAAACACGAGGATTTCCATTATAGGGAGCAACAATACCAATGTTGGATGCAAAAGCAGTCATGTGATTGGTGGCACCAAAATCCATGTACCAAGCATGAACAACATTATATTGTTGAAATTGTTGTGGCTGAATTGTATCTTTGGAATTTACAATGTCATCGCGAGATACGTGAGAGATCTTGTAGCAATATTTAGTAAGATAACAGGGATGTTTACACCACCAGCACACATAAGTTCCATCACCATGGCCACCCTGCAGAAATCGACCGCCGCTCCAAGAGCCAGATTCCAGCCGTCGCTCCATCCAGTGTCGCAGCCTCAGACTCCTTTTCCTCGCTCATAGTTGCGGCCTCCTTTACCACGGTTGGGTTTTCTAGGCACTTGTGGAGTATAAGAAAACACATAAGGTAATGGTCCATAAGTAGAAGATGATTGAGCTTTAAGAAAATACTCTAAAGTTTCAACATCAGCCACAATAGTAAACAACGCTGGAGGAGGATCTTTAATCACCTGAGTTGATGAAAATTGAGAAAACTTGTCATTCAATCCACGACAAAACAATATAACAATCTCATCATCGGAATGAGTGTGACCCGGAACACGCAATTCATCAAGAATGTCCTTAAAGCGAGAGTAATAATCCAAAACAGATTTATCATCCTAACGAATGCCATACAACCAATCACATAGATAAAGGCGATGAGCACGAGAACTATTATGGTATCTCGTGGCCAAAACATCCCATACCTAAGCAGCAATGATCATACCATCAACTACTGATATTGCTGATGGAGTAAGGGATGAAAAAGGGGCTTCTTGGACTAGCTAATATGATTGAATCCAAGCATCATAAGCCACAACAACTTTAGAAATCTTGTCAGAGGATTCCTTAGATGCTGAATTGGTAGGAGGATCGAGGCAGGGAGTAGATCCATCAGAAAAACCAATTAACTTAGTAGTACGTAAACTAGAATAAACCTGAGAATGCCAGTGAGAGTAGGTGGAACCATCAAGCTTGATGGTAATGTAGCTGATACATTATAGAAGTGAGATTGATGTCATCAGGAACAAGCAGGTGTATCATCAACAACAGTGTATAGGAGGCAACACCGGCGGGCAGATCTGCGGCGTGTGATTCTCATGGTAGCGAAACGTGATCAGCGACGGGGGGCGCGTGTGATGAGCCATGTCTGATTTAAGATCAGAGATCACCAGAAGCTGGGTGGTAGTGGTGATTGGGAAAATGAGGTAGGTGGGCAGCGACCTTGGATCCGAAAAACTGGAGAAAATTTGGTAATTTTTGGAAAAAGCTAGAGAATATTTAGAGAGATCTGACTGATACCATGATAGAATGAAAACCCACAAATAATTGTGGTTGTGTGTGTTGATATATATATACATATGTGTGTGTGTATGTATATATATTGATTATAGTTGGTATACAAAGCCTAAACAGATATAGAACAAGATATATACAAAACTTATTGTTCCATTCTTATCCTATTTCTAAATTAATTATTTCTCCATTAACGCTCAAACATGATCATTGAAAGCCGTGAAAAGGTAGATATGCCAATAATCGTGGGACAGATGGAGTATTAAATTTCATGATACATTTAAAAATGACCAAGTCCTAAAGAAAATGGCATTTTTCAATCTTATAATGAACACTCTCAAGGCAAAACTTACGCTCTCAAGGAAAAACGTAAGCTCGATTTTATCGATGGTTGTATCTCTCAGGTCAATGTTGATTTTGTTGATCCTGATGATTGGTACAACGTTAACTCTATGTTGCTCGTATGGGTCATTAAGTCTGTTGAACAATCACTGCGATCATCTATCACCTATCCAAAGACTTTCTTTAAACTTTGGGAGAAGTTGCACCATAATTTTTCTGTAGGCAATAGCACTCGCCTGCTCCAACTTTGTGTAGATTTGGAGAATTATCCCTAGGGTGGTAAGTTTAATGCGTCATACTATGGGGCACTCAAGAAAATCTAGGACGAGGCCACTGCATATGTCTCTCTTCAGACATGTACCTGCAGTAATTGTTCCTGTAACATCACAGCCAAGCTTCATACTGAACGTGATGTCGAGTGCATTCATCAATTTCTTCTTGGTCGTGATGACACGCTTGGTACTCTTCATTCCAACATCATGGCGCAAGAGCCATTTCCATCTCTCAACAGGGTGTATGCTTTGGTTGTTCAAGAGGAATGTCACAAAACTCTGATGCATGAACGTGACACCACATTTGAGGCATGGTGTTTATTGTTCAGGCCAAGCCCATTTTTCCAACTCACACGTCAAGTCCATTGGTACCGAAAAATTCTTCAACAGGTCGTCCATCGTGCACTCATTGTGGGAAGCTCGGCCATGAAGTCTCTCGCTTCTAGAAAATTCACGGTATTCTTGAAGTTTTTGTTCATCGTTCAGCCGGCCGTGAAGTTGTACGGCTGGTGGTGTGGCTCTCTCGGCCCAACAGCAACTCCAGTCTTCAAGGTCCAATATCAATATCATCTCCCTTTCTAAGTCTGCAGATCGTGGCTCGAATCTCAATCCTGATCAATGTCAGGCTGTCTTGCATATGACTGGTAATCATTCCTTATGGAGTTTAGATACTGGTGATTCTTTTCATATGACGGGTAATCTGGAATTGCTTCATGATATTATTGATATTGCACTTGTTCCTATTATGCTTCCAGAAAATTGTGTTGTTATAGAGGTTCAGGAAGGTTCTTTGGTCTTCTCTCAGTATGCCAAGATTGATCACGTTCTATATTTGCTGACTTTTAATGTAATCTTCTATCCATTGCTATGTTGCATCTCAATGCACGATGTTTTTCTTTCTTTACAGATAAGTTATGTGTACTCCAGGGATGCTTTACAAAGACAGTGATTGGTGTAGGTGAGGTAAGGCAAGGCATCTACTGGTTGTGGCATTTCTCGGCAACCACACATATTTGTCATACACTTAAGTCTGAGAGGTTGACCTCGGCTTAGTTTTGGCACAAAAGGCCGGGGTTTCCTTCTTTTACAGTTTTAGCATCTTTACCTGTTCTTTGTGGTTATGTATAAAGTACTACTCCTTGTGACATTTGTTTTAATTCCAAAAAAATAAGAGCTATTTTTTCAGTTAAGATTTAATAAAGCCACAAACTTATTTGAACTTGTTCATTGTGACATTTTGGGTCTGTACATAATTCCAGCTTCTTGTGATGCTATTTACTTTGTTACTATTGTCGATGATTACTCTCGCGCTACTTGGGTTTATTCAATTAAGTCCAAGTCAGAAGTTACGCGGTTGGCTATGTATTTTTTGCGCACTAACTGTTACTCAGTTTCAGACATCAGTTCTTCGTTTTCGATCAGACAATGGTGCTGAGTTTTTCGGCCTTAAATATTATTTTGCTGCATATGGTATTGTTTATAGAATTTCGTGTGTCTACACACCTCAGTAAAATGGCAGGATGGAACGCAAGCATCACCATCTCTTAAATGTGGTGTGAGCTTTGAGGTTTCATGCTGCTCTTCCAATCAAGTTTTTGGGAGAGTGTGTACTTACAACATGTTTTTTTTTAAACCGAACTCCTATGCCAATTCTTCAGAATTAGAATCCATTTCACTTGCTTTTCAAAAAGGATCCAAAATACTTTGATCTTCATTTATTTGGTTGTCTCTGTTTTGCCACAATTATTCCTCAGCCTACAGACAAGTTCGCTGCTCATGGCTGTAAATGTGTCTTCATGGGATATCCTCATGGAAAGAAAGGTTGGCATCTATATGATATTGGATCCAAAAAGTTTTTTCACTTGATATGTGGTGTTCTTCGAAGATCATTTTCCATTTCAGATTCAATCTCCTTCATAGTCGCCACCTCTGACACATATTATGCCTCATTCGGCTGTCTTTAATTAACCAAACCCTACATCCTCCATGGCAAGGGGGAGCCCTTCACCAAACCTTCCCTTCTCCACGGAAAGTGGGAGCGCTTTCCTAGAGTTTGACACATCGTCCTTGGCCATGACACCTATCTGGAATTTCTCCCCGGCTGAGCATACTCCCGACGACAACTTATTGGCGACTCTCAGCTCACCCACCGCAGCCAATTTCCCTCTAAGGAAGCCAACTTAGATGTTCGGCACAGCTCTCGCCAATGTCAACCCAGCGTTTTACTCAGAGATTATTTTATAGCTTCATGATTCGTGATGATCTCCGGTCAGATGCCTCATCCACTCCATATCCCATCACTAAGTTTGTTTCATCGGTGAAATTTGCTCCAACTCATGCTCACTTCTTAACAACGGTCATCTCCAGCCATGAACCAGTTCCCTTCTCGGAGGTTGTACAACAGTCATGTTAGTGAGATTCCATGCACGCCGAACTTAAGTCTCTCAAGAGAAATGATACTTGGTCTCTCACGTCTCTCCCCCGGCAAGAAACCAATATGTTGCAATTGTGTATATGGAATCAAGTACAAGTCGAATGGAAATATTGAATGCTATAAGGGTCTTGGTATGTTGGGAAATAGCTAGGTTAAAGGCATTGATTTCAATGAAACGTTCGTTGCGGTTGCCAAGATGGCCACCATTCGTACGTTCTCATCAGTTGCTGCTATACGAGGTTTGAAACGGCACCTGATGGATGTACAAAATGATTTTCTTCAAGGATATTAGACGAGCTTGTATTTATAACTCCACCATCGGGCACTGCCTAGTCAGGTATGTCGCCTTCACAAGTCCTTTTCTGGTCTCCGACAGATACCTCTTAATTGGTTATCTAAGCTAGCTCACGCTCTTCGAGAATATGGGTTTTGATAGAGCTATGTATATTATTCATTGTTCAGTCTTACCCATTCTGGTCACAGTCTTCATGTCTTGGTGTATGTCGATGACTTAATTATTGCTGGAGATAACCCTACTATTATATCTACTTTCAAGCAGTTTTTGTCATCTTGTTTTCATATGAAGAACCTCGGCATTCTCAAGTATTTCTTGGGTCTTGAAGTGGCACGAAATCCCTTAGGCATTTTTTTCTCACTATGCAAGTATGCTCTAGAGGTTGTTGCCGAACTGGTATACTCGGTTGCGAACCGATTGCTTCGCCCATGGATCTTACACATAATTTTTACAAGGCTACGACCCAGATTATGCTCATCCTCATCAATATCGTCGTCTTATTCGGAAGTTGGTCTATATCACTATCACCAGGTATGAGCTCAGTTTCATAGTTCACACTCTTTCTCAATTCATGCAGCAACCAAAGTTGGATCATTGGACTGCAACTTTGAGAGTTCTTCACTATGTTAAAGGTAGTCCGGGCTAAGGTCTGTTTCTTTCTCGAGACAGTGATTCAGATTGGGCAACATGTCCAGTCACCCGTCGCTCTGTCACTTGCTATTTTATCATATTGGGTGTGTTGCCAACTTCCTGGAAGACCAAGAAACAACAAATAGTTTTGTGCTCTTCAGCAGAGACTGAGTATAGAGCCATGACGAATGCTTGCTGCGAGACTCTTTGGTTGCGCTCTTTTCTTTGCTTTCATCGTATTCTTCATCCTGATCTAGTTCGCCCTTTTTTTTTACGATAGTTAGGCTGCTCTCCACATTCCAACAAATCCAATTTTCCACGAGAGAATCAAGTATATTGAGATTAATTTCCATCTTGTTCGTGATCTAGTGTCCTCGCGTATCATTTCTGCTCATCATATTTCCACTTCGGAACAGCCGGCAGGCATGTTTACCAAGTCACTAGGGCGGGCAACTTTTCTTCATCCAATTTCCAAGTTGAGAATTCTCGACCTTCATGCTCCAACTTGATGGGGAGTAATAGAGTTTGTGTTGTAATAGATTAAGTGGTTACCTTAGTTACTTCATGTACATTTGGGTATAAATCACCCATTCACTTGTGAATATACGATCGGATCATTATTATCAAAATATCTCAATCTTCCTTGTTTTACAAATACGTGAAAAGATGAGTTCAAACATAAAAATATAAAAAAATATTATTTATATTAGGTAAAATTTCAAGTTAAAAAATATTTTTTAAACTTAGAATATTTAAGATAAAAGTACAGGTTAAAAAATACGTAATTACACCATATATAAATTTAAAACATCGTTCAAAAGACTAACGACTTGGCTATTTAAAACTGCGAGAAAACAAAACTTGTGTTCCTTGTTTCAAAGTAAATGTACGTGAAGGGCGCCATGATAAGTAGGGCACAATCATGCAGGTTGGGTAAATTAAATGAGTTGTATCAATCGTTGAAAAATGTTGAAACTAATTAATCAAAGAAGAAGACGAGTAATTAACATGAAATAGTACTCATCTCCCATTTCAAATTTCACTTTTGAATTTTCGCAATTAACTTGAAAAATGTTTGATCTTTAATATCTTTCATTAAACATAGTTAAAACTCGTGAAAATTTGATATTTTGAAAATATATGTTATAATTAATCTAACAATATATCACACAATAGTATTTATACTTGTATACCAATTCAATTTTAGGATTAAAGTTGGGAAGTTTTGATTAAATGAATAGCTGAATTGCATTTTGAAATGGGAGTACATAATATTGGAATATTTGTCCGTTGCGTATCATCACTTGTGGAGGAAGGGCAATTAAAGGCAGTTCTATCGAGCCAGAAAAGGCACTTTAGAACCACTTTCTCTAACTACATGGTTCAAAGAACCGCCTATAATAGGGTCCGAACTCGAAACTTATTTCTGACCTTCCAAAATTCCGCCAAAGCCAGATTAGGAAACTCACATCAACACTGAAAACACAAGAAAAACATCATCAATACTGGATAAGATCAAGGTGTAAACATATTTCGATTGCACAACACCAAAACACTAATCACGAGCAACCTCAGGCGGCGACTTAGCGGCGACGCAGTGGGGATCTTTAGCAACGAACGACGAATCTCCGACGGTTACTGGAGAATCTTCAGCGACGCAGTGGGGATCTTCGGTGGATGCGGCCGACGGATCTCCAGCGGCAGGCAGAGAGAAGGCAGCGGCGAAGTGATTTGGACAATGGAGAAATTTGGAGCGGCATGCGGAAGAAAAGAAAGGCGGGAGGCTGCTGGCTGGAGAGAGAAAAGAGGGGGATGAGCGCCAGAGTCGGAGGCTAGAGCGGTGAGCAACGGGGCTGGGGAGACGGAGGCTGGGCTGGAGCGGCAGTGGGGTGGAGGCGGCGATGTGGGGGTGGGGAAGAGAGGTAAGACGGGAGGATTTCAGTGTTTGAGGAAAATAGCTGGGTTTTTCGCCATTGGTTAACCCACTGAAGGTCAAAATGCACCTAAGTATATGAGTTTGGGCCAAAATGAGCCCATTAAAGGCGGTTCTTCCTTTAGAACCGACTTTAAAATATAAAAGTGACTTGGGATAACACTTTTGAATTCGGAAGTGCTTCTGACCCTTCATTAAAGGCGATTTTAAAAGGCAAAACCACTTTTAATTGATCAGTATTTAAAGGCGGTCGGAACCACCTTTTATTAATTCAAACCGCCTTTAAAATGATTTGAAAGGGACTTCCAAATTTAAAATCCCTTCTGGATTTCAATTAAAGGCGGTTTCAGTAGAACCGCCTTCTAACGTCACTTTTAACCGAGCTCTCTACCCGTGCATATAGGATGAGGTTTTAATAATTTGGTGCGTGGTGGAGGGGAATTAGGGCCAAAAATAAAGGAAGAAACCATTTCTCCAGATTGTTGATGAGTAAATTCCCGCCGTCAGTTGCCAAGGTAGTTATTGCATTGGACCTCAATCCTTGATTTCACGTTTATGATTACAACTCCATAAATTATTATTATATCTGACCCTTTCATACAAATATTATTCTTTCCGTGTAGTTCTTGTTCTCTAGATCTAATCTGAATTAAACTGGTTCGATATAATCTTATTTGAATGTAAATGATTTGAATTTAATTGAAAAATGAATTAAAAATAAATGTGTTGAAAATAGTAATACATGATTAAATTAAAGTTAAATTCCACAAATTAAATTTACGGTGAAGTAAATTGAATTGAACTGATTTAAAATTAACTGATTTGATTTGAATTGAAATGAAAATAAACTCTAGAGAACATGGCCTTCATCTATACTATATTATTAGAGAAAGTCCAACAAATTCCGCAGCATACGAATTTTGGTTATATTTAGAGATTTTATCAAAATTTTAACTCCAACAGAGTCTGCATTCCATTTGGTTGTTATTGTTATGCGAAGATTATTTAAATTCGGTCAGTTATTAATCAGTTTCAATCTTACATGCAGTACTTATTTAAATCTGGAGTTTACATAATAAGTTGTTAAACATTCTGTGAACTTGATTTCATGTATGTTTTTGACACTTGGGCGCTGGCATAACGTGAATCTTGGGTTAGTAACTCATGTGTGATTTTACTTGATTTTGTAAGATATCAACACAATCTAGCGCAACACTTGATGAATTGACTAGTTAGCGACTTGGTAAACAAGACGATGATCATGATGGTTTTAAATCCTATTTAAATGTTTGATAATGGGATACCCAATTTTTCTCTAAGACGACGTTAAAGGAAAATTCAATGTGAAAGACCTATTGTTTGAGGTTGAAACGTATGATTTCATATCCCGAAGGTGATATGTTTGGACCTGTATGGAAGTTAGGTTGAGGTTTTAACTTTTTAATGGATCCTTTGACAAATTACATTTGCAGGTGTACGATAAAAAAGATTCATCTACATGAAGTGTGAAGTGTAGGCGCTTCAATAAACTCAACCTTAGCTTTGTCTGCACTCATGAATGGATAGGGACACATGACTTATATAGTGCCCAAGTTTAATGTTTTGAGTTGTATTTGAACTTGTGTGTGGATTATCTTCAAGTGTTCAAATAGGTTGAAGGGTTCAATATTTAGAGACACCATGACTCTCGAATATTTGGAATGTGAAATTCACTAAGGTGAAAATTCAATGTTCAAGACATTTTCATTTATGCACTTGTTTGGTTTTGGTTGTTGGATTTTCCTAATCAAGGATAATACTTAGATGGGGGAGGATCGTTGGTGTTTTATGAAACACAAAAATATTTAAGCATAATAGGATTTAAGTAGGTGTGAACTTGAGACGTTGAAACGAGTTTGGTGGTGTGGAGTGCACACCTGTATAAACTATGTACGAGTTTACAGTGGATAAATTAAGGATTAATTGTGTTGGTTAGAAATGTGATGACTAACATGACTTGTCCTAAAATGAGAAAAGGTTGCTTCAGTTCAGCATTTATTCATAATAATTCTGATGACTATTGTAAAATGATGAATTGTTGTGTCTTTTCACAACATTTTTTCCCTATAAATATATGCATTCGCATGCATAGTTGAATATATACAAAAACAGAACACACACATATGACCAGGGAAATGATAAGATTTTCCCAGGCATACACAATAACCAGAAACACAGTTACTCAAAATTATTCTCCTGATTCAACCCTAGAATAGGAGGGATTCTCGATTATTTTATCCTCAAATGGAATTTTTGTAACTCAATGCTGTAATAGGATCAAATTACTCTTTAAGAAAAGCGTACGTAACGCGACTCACATCGATATCCAAGAAAGCTGTACCACAATCATCCAAGCGTGATTTTACCGTTCGATTGGAATGCAATATTACAACATTTACTCCAACACTAGGTTCCGTCACAAATTAGGTCCCAAAGTCAACTGAAAAGAATCGTTCCTTGGATTTGAATCTGGCTCTCGAGGGCTTTTCCGGGGAGTATTCAAGCAAGAACAGTGGAAGCAAAAATGGTGAATGCGAAATGAACAATGGGAACAAAAGTGGCTCAAGGAAG
Source organism: Rubia tinctorum (assembly GCA_032355605.1). NCBI lineage: Eukaryota > Viridiplantae > Streptophyta > Magnoliopsida > Gentianales > Rubiaceae > Rubia > Rubia tinctorum. Next base: position 2,266 of record JAULKM010114260.1, on the reverse strand, counting down.
AAGCCCCGACTCTCCAAGGAGCAATCCTCGGTTCCTGAAAAGAATTTCAACCGGGATACCACCCTCAACACCGTAGATTTTCATTTTATTTACTAAAATGTTACAAATAAAGGGTGGTTTATGATTAGTAACATGAATTTTGAAATTTAATTTAAAAATTCTGTTTGGTTTGATTTGATTTTTTTCTTTCCTCAACATGGTTTTTACAATTATTCATTTCCTTAAACTTCTAATTATTCATTTTTCAATAAACCCTTGCTCATTTCCCAAATTCAACTTTAAAAGTGTGAAAAGAAAATTGATTCTTATTTTGAAGTTATTAATAAATGAAAATATCGGCATTAATCAAAGTTTTATATGATTGTATCGATAATTTGAGCATAAATCTATAAAATAATCCAATTTATTTTATTAATGCAAAAACAATTTTGTTCCCCTTGTTCATTTCGCCTTCATCATCGATGCTCCCATTGTTCTTGCTCGAGTGCTTCCCAGTAAAGCCCATGAGAGCCAGATTCAGATCTAGTGAATGATTCTTCTTAGTTGACTTTGAGATCGGATTCACGACGGAACTAGTATGAGGGCAAGTTTAGTGTTGCAAAATCACGCTCAAAAGAATGACCCATAATTGTGTCACGAAGATGATTTTGGGGTGGTGGGAGAAGAATGAGGAGAATGATACATGGGATGAGAGGTGATAGTTTATTATTCTTATCTTTTAAGGTCGCAAATGCAAAACATTCTAATAAGGAACGAGATCCTTTCCTTATTTTCCTTACTACATTCATTCATTAAAAATCAGTGATATTAGATGCGAGATATTCATACGAGATTCATGCAATACCATTTCAAACTTTTACTAAATTAGTGATATCACAATTAATTAATAATCTAGGACATTAATATCACATAATTTTGTTTTAGACAGGTTATACTTTAGACAAGAATCTATTTTGAAATTATAAAAAGTTTCATTTAGGATGGTTTTTTTAAAATATGCTGATAAATTTAGGGACGTTCTGTGCAATTATAAAACTACTATATATCACAAAAATTCCAGAATTTTTATTTTTATCTTCTCCTCCTCCCACCCAAAACCACCTCCGGCCGACAGTTACTGCCGAATTCCGCCGGATTTCACTGGATTTCCACCGGATTTCCGCTGCTCCGGTGGAATCGCTACCTGAAGAGCAAGATCTTGTTGGAATCACGCATTGGCATCGCGGCTGAACCTCATTGGCGAAGCTAGGATTTCCGCACCGGTGAGTCTTCCACCACCGTGAGAGGCGCTTCTATGCGAAGCTTTCGTCGGCGAGATGCATACAAAGTGGCGCCGCTTCCGACGCGACTGCTGTTGAAGGACGCTTCTCCAACAATTGGCCGATTCTGATGTGACCACCTTGCGATCAATGAGCTCGCGGAGGCAACGACTGAGGCGATTGAGGAGGCGACGATAGAGTTAGGGTATCGGCGAAGTAGGCAAAGCCGACGACGGATCTAGGATTTCACCGATAGAGGAGACAGAGGAGGAGCTAGTGGAGGCATGGCAAAGGAGAAGAAGAAGCTCGTGCATGCATCGTTGAAGAAGAAACTCATGCGTGCAGACACATGCCGATGATGGCGGACGTAGGCGGAAGTAATGGTTGACGTAGGCGGAAGCAATGACAGACGACTGAGCTTACTTTTTTCAAAGAATTGTTGAGGTTTAATATTTAATTGACTGAGCCTATTTTCTACAAAGATTGATTGATCTAGTGGTTAGTGCTCTTGTTGATAAGTTTAGAGGTTAGGGGTTCGAATATCACTATAAATTTTATTTTGAAGAATTTATATTTTTGATGTACTTGATGAGGTTTAAAACCATTTGGCTAGTGTTTGTTTAATGATGAGTTTTTGGTGTAGTGGTTATTGCTTTAGTCTTTGAGATTAAAGACCCAAGTTCAAATTCCACAAGGTCCATTTGTTAAAGATTTTATATTCTTGAGTAACTGTAACTTTTTGTTGAGCTTTGTATCATTTTTTCTCTTATGTTGATGTTTTTCATTATTCGGGTGAGGTTTAATTGATGTGAGTTGATGTTTTGTAGTTTCTTTTTGATATGAATCTCCTTGCGAAGACTCTGGATTGGGGAAAATTGGATCTTTATTTATTTGAGGATCTCGCCCAAGTCAAATAAATGCACGAATCGTAGCGTCTAGCCCGCAGGGTACACTCAACTCGACTTATAAGCGTCTAGCCCGCAGGGTACACTTACAAGGTTTCTCTA
>JAULKM010114250.1:0-22277 GCA_032355605.1 Rubia tinctorum | reverse complement strand
TTTTAGTATGCAAAGGAAACGATGCCATGTATAATTGATATAGAAATTGTGCAAACTTATACATATATATATACATATATATATATACATATATATATATATACATATATATATATATATATATCCTCTTAATCGATTAATAAGTGGTGATTTTTACAAGCTAAAGGAAAAAATAAAAAAGAGTAATAAACTCAACATTCTACTCAAAATTGAAAAATATAAAAGAAAAGGAAAAGTTTTAGAAAAATTGATTTATAATTTATAGAAAGCTTAGTAATTGAACGGACTGAATAATAATTTAGTATTTTGATCTATCAGACCAAAAAATAATTCAAATTTTAAAATGGCTCAAATTTAAATTAAATAGTACACATTTTACAGATTTAAATTAAAAAACCAAAAAACTAAACATAAAAAGCATTAAAGTATTATTTTGGACCCCAATTTTTTTTTGTCCAATGCGGGATCACAACCCACATTAGCATTGAGCCGGCCTAGCACCCATGACAAGTTCCCCTTTTGGTCCTATATTCACTATGTGTTGCTCATATTCATTTATATGTTCACTACTAGTGCTTCTTTTAGTTCAGAGTTTTATGTGAGTAAAGCATTTTTTTATATATAGCAATATAATCCTGTCAGATAATGTTTAGTGTTTCTCAGATAATGTTTAGTGCAAAAAAACTTTAACTAGTTGATGAAAGTGCCAATATAACTCTAAAACACTATTTCTACCATTGACCGACGTTGACCACACATAAAATGACTAAAATAACCTTCGCCTAAAACCTAAAAATGTTGGGACAAAATTGCCCTCATGCCACTACCACAACCGCGAGCTTGCCGCCGTCCTTTCACCACCCACCCATCCCGCCCACCACCATCCCCTCCAGCCATCCCACTACCATCACCTTACACCCCCGCCACCACTATCAGCTAGCTCTGCCACGATCATGAACCAACCCCGCCACCACCATGAGCCAAGCCGCCATTTTTTGAGTAGACCGTAGAAAAAATTGATCAGGAATAAACCCTAGAAAGAGATAAAGAATCGTCTTCCCTGGTCGAGCCCAGCCGCAGCCACCACCGCCCCCTCCAAGCCACCCCCACCACCACCCCTGCCTAGTCAACCAAGCCATGCCACACCACCACAACCTTACACCCTCGCCACTACCATCAGCATGCTCGACGAGACTCCTTCTCCGATGATCTCCCTTCTTCGATGAGTATCCCCTTCCCCGGTAGAGCTCCCCTGCTGTTCTCTTCATATTCACCAAACTGAGCTCCCGCTGTTCCCCAATGGAGCTCCCCTGTCACCACCTCGAGACCCACCAACGAGCCTCCTTCTCTACGAATATCCACTTCCCCTATAGAGCTCCACCGCTGTGCTCTTCAAATCCGGCTGACCGAGCTCAGTCTATTCCCCGGTCGATCTCCCCCACCACCACCTCGAGATCCACCGGCGAGCCTCCTTCACCGACGATCTCTCTTCTCCAACGAATATACCCTTCCACGGTTGAGATCCACCGATGTGCTCTTCAAATCCCGTCTGCGAATCCATAAAGAGCAGGAGTATATGGTGAATCTGGCTACCATTCTTTGTCAATACCAGCTGCAGATGGAGAGTTCCCATCGATGAAGGAGAAATAATTGTCGCAAAAGAACGAAAAGAAAATTTAAAAAAGGTTTAGAGGGTTTTAATGTAATTTCTATTTTAAAATATTTTAAAATAAAATTTGAAGGGGTAAAATAGTATTTTTACCGAATTCCGGCCAAAATATGTCGAAATGGGTAAAATTGCACTTACATCAATTATCTACGGTTATATTTGCACTTTCAATTATTAAAAGGTTATATTGGCACTTATGCAAATTAGGTTGGGTTATAAATGCACCTTTCTCTATTTTTTGATGAATTCAAAAACTTGGTGAGCGAGGTTAATTATGAGGCCCTATCCCAAAGATATTCCTATCTCGTTAACATGATTAAATTCCCATAGAAAGTTGTGTAGTGGTTGAGTAATTGATGAAATAACAATAACTAATACTACCTAGATAATATACAAAACAACTCATCTCTTATTAAATTTGGTTTATAGTATATATTAGAGTAAAGTGCTAAAATAACCTTATCTTTTGGCCGAAAGTGCCAATATAACTCTGCAATTTCAGAAAGTGCCAATCTAACCTTTGACTCCACTGACTTTTTAGTCAATGTTCGGATGACCAGATTTTATGGAAAAGAAAATTTTGCCCTTTTCAAAACAAAATAAAATGAAAAAACGTAGTTGCCGTCATTTTCCCCTTTATTCCTTTTTTCTTCCTCCTTATTCCCACTTTATTCCTCCCACTTTCTTCCTCCGCTTCCACTTTTCTTTCTCTGTTTCTGGCTGTGAGGCTGAGTGAGCGACTAGGCGACATATGGGGCTGCATAGGGCGGAGAGAGGCGGCGTGAGACTGAGGGAGGCGGAGCGGGCGGCGGGGTGGAAACCCTAGCGGTGGGTTGGGGGAAGGCGAGATGAGGGAATTCATGCTGGAGGAGACGTTCCTCCATTTTTGAAGCCAGAAGGATGAACTTGGGTTATGGGTTTCAGACTGGGGTGGGAGAATTGGAACTGGTTGTGGGATTTGGGGTGGTGTTAATGGCAGCAGTGTTGGGCTTACTCAGAGTGGGTGGCGGGGCGGTGTTGGAAGAATGGAATTGGTTGTGGGATTTGGGGTGGCGACGACAGCGGCGACGTTGGGGCCATGTTCTCTGTAAGCACTCTATTACTAAGCTGTCATCGGAATATTATGATATAACCCTATCAGTTTTCATAATGTGCTGGTATAACCATGGGCGGGGGAACAAGGGGGCTGGAGGGGGCTCTAGCCCCTGCCAAGAAAATTTGCACAACTATTTTTTTGAAATTATGGTTCAGATCCCTCAAAATTTGTTTATTTCACTTTAACCCCCTCAAGAAATTTAGAATTTTTAAAATGGATAATCATATGTCACATGTAATAATCCTATTGGTTCTCCATACTCTCCATACTCTCTATCCTCTCATCTCCTAACTTTCCTATTTTCTCTCCTCACAATCACATTTACAATCACACACCACACACAGCTGAACCTCTCTTTTCCTCTTCCAAAAAAATAAAATTCTCCCTTCCAAAAATTCAAAATTTAATTCTTTCATTTTCGCCCTATTTAGATGGAAAGAGAAGGGTTAAATTTTAAATTTCCTAACTCATTAATCTCCTAATTCTACTCTACATTCACACATTTGGAAGGAGAAATTTAATTTTTGGAAGCAAATAAAAGGTTGGTTTCATTTTTATTTATTTAAAAATTAATTATCTATTTATTTGAATACATAATATATAATTATTGTCTTCGTTATATATTTATTATAGACGATGTGTTAAAAATAATTAGTTCTTATGATAGAAATATTGAAGTAGAAAATTTAATTAGAAAGTTATATGTTGAATTATACAAAAATCACTTCTTATTCACATAAATTCAAGAGTATATAAATTAGTTATTATCAATACAAATTATAAAATTCAAATTACGTTTTTATTAGTTTCAAAATTACAATTATCTAATTATTTAGTTAATAAAATTAAATTTCATAAATGATAATTTACTTTGTTTATGTGTGTAGGATATGAAGAGATTTTTTCAACTTACTAAAAGAAATCGTAGTGGGGAATCTTCTAGTGCACCTTATGAAATAATGGAAATCGCTCAAGTCTACAATTTAATGTGAATGATATTGTTTATCATCCGTGTTTAAGGAAGCCAATTGAGGAGTTTGATAATGCTATTCGAGATCAAATTCGAAGAGAGTATATTGTTAAGAGGCCTTATCAACCAATTTGTGACAACTACCCTAAAAAAATATGGCAATCAAGAAAGGAGTTTTCAAGCTAGTTGGTATAGAGTTGATATCAAATTCCAAGAGAGTATATTGTTAAAGGGCCTTATCAACCAATTTGTCTCAACTACCCTAAAAAAATCCGGCAATCAAGAAAGGAGTTTTCAACCTAGTTGGTATAGAGACTTTCCATGGTCAGAAAATAGTGTGTCCAAAGATGCCGCATTTTATTTTTGGTGTTATCTTTTTCCGCCATCACATAATAAGGGGGATGAAGTTGCCCAAAATGCTTTCTTAAGATAACACGACCTTTGGACACCAAAAACAAAATACGGCATCTTTGGACACCAAAAACAAAATGCGACATCCATTGTTAGAATATAGTGTGTCCGAAGATGCAGCATTTTGTTTTTGGTGTTATCTTTTTCTGCCATCACATAATAAGGGGGGTGCAGTTGCTTAAAAGGCTTTCTTAAGAGACAGATTTAGTAATTGGAAAAAGGCAAAAGAAGGTTTTCTCTTCATGTTGGGGATACAAATAGTTGTCATTGTGTGCAAGGATGAGTTTTGAATATTTTAAAGATCAAAGACATAATTTGATAAATGTGTTTCAAGTATGTGATTCTACCTCAGAGGCTTCTTATCGCACTCTATAATTGCTATGTTGGATGTGACACGATTTCTTTTGAGACAAGGGCTATCTTTTCGTGGATATGATGAGTCTTCTAGTTTGGTGAATAAAGGTAATTTTCTTGAATTGGTTAAATGTTATTGTCCAAACAATGAATATGTTGCCAAAGTTCTTAAGAAAAAAACTCCAGGTAACAATCAAATTACTTCCCCTCCAATTCAAAAAGATCTAGCTCGGGCTTGTGCTAAAGAGGTAAGAAATTCTATTATTACTGATATTGGTGATTGAGTTTTTTCTTTGATGGTTGATGAGTCTCGAGATGTTTCTAAAAAAGAGCAAATGGGAGTTGTTTTTTGATATGTTAATGAAAAATGAGAAATTATTGAGCAATTTATTGCTATTATTCATGTGTGAGACACTACTTCTATTTCATTGAGAGATTCTTTTGTGTCTTTGTTTGTGAAACATGGGTTGTCCCTAGACAAATTGGGAGGACAAGGATATGATGGAGTTTTGAATATGATGGGTGAATTTCACTGTTTACAAGCATTGATATGAGAGGGAAATCCACAGGCTATGTATATTCACTGTTCCTGTCATCAGCTCCAATTAGTTCTGGTATCAGTTGCTAAAGAAATTTCTACCGTGGCTGATTTATTTTCTTATGTCACTATAATTATGACTTTGGCTGGGGCATCTTGCAAACGAATGGATAAATTCAGGGAGTATGAACGATTTTTTGCTTCTTTAGAAGAAGGACAAATTACTAGCGGTCAAGGGTTGAACTAAGAAACTGGCTTGGCATGACCAGGAGATACTCGTTGGGGATCACATTACTTGATATTGCTTCGTTTACATATGGTGTGGCCTTTAGTGATACAAGTGTTGGGTGATATTTATGACCGTGGAAACACTTTGAAGAATGGAGGTACTGCGAGAAGTTAGATTGATAAAATGGATAATTATCTGTTTGTGTTTATGTTGCATTTGATGAAATACTTGTTGTCAATCACAAATGAACTATCAGCTGCCTTACAACAAAAAGGATCAAAATATTGTCAATGACATGCATTTGATTGCTTGTGTGAAACATCAATTACAAGCCTTTAGGAAAGATGGATGAGATATTATTTTGGAACAGGTTAGCAATTTTTGTGGGTTGCATATGATCCCACTATTTGATATGAATGACAATATGACTAGCCATGGTTATGGAAGACGAATGAGGCAAGTCATAACCAATTATCATCATTATCATATAGATTTGTTTCTTCAGCTATGCTTGTTCATCATAGTTTGTTAAGAAAGAAACTTTTCTTTGTGCTATTGATTGTTAATTTTCCAATTTCAGGTTGTTGATTTGATCATACAAGATATGAACAATTGTTTTTCAGAAGTTAGCATAAGATTGCTTAGTTGCATTGCCTGTCTTGATCCAGGAAATTCTTTCTCCTATTGATTGAGAAGAGTATTTTTGCAACAATCGACAATGAATCCATTCTACGACGTTTTCAAAGAATGAAATCTCGAAAAATGCAACTGTCTTCACTTTTTCCTAGAAGTTAGGTTATCATTTTTCAAATAATATTTTATATGTATGTTAAGAATTTTACTGTTCATCATATTAATTTAAAGTTTTAAGTATTATTGTTTTTTTATTAAAAATTTTCTAACTAGCCCCCGCCATGAAATTTTTTGGCTCCACCCCTAGATATAACCCTAACTGGTCCGGCAGTTGTCTAATGGTGGTTCGGTGGCGGTCCGATGGTGGTCTGGGGGTAGTCCAACAGTGTTCCGACGATGCTAAGGGCAATAATGTCATTTCCTTTTTTTAAATTTTTTCCAAAAGAGCAAAAATGTCTTTTCATGAAATTCTGACTAAAAGTTACTGAAAAGGGTTATATTTGCACTTTCACTTATTATTTATGGTTATATTTACATTTTCAATTATCAGAAGGTTAGATTTGAACTTATGTGAATTATATAGGGTTATATATGCACTTTTCTCTATATTATACTACATTAAAATTTAATTATTAAATTATATTATTATAATTTTTAGCTTTCTTTAATCTGTGTAATTAATAATTATAAAATATTGACATTTTAATACCATACAATTTTTTTTATAAATTTCTCTAAGATTATGAATTTAGATTTTTCTAGATAAAAATTTAAAAGTTCATATTTTTAAAATTTTCGAATTCAATCAATTAATTATGAATTGCTGATTGTATCCCAATTAAAAATTTTATATCTAACATACATATAATTTTTTATAATTATAAATGAGTTACTCCTTATATTTGACCCTGGTTTGGCCACTGGTGTTGATGGAAATGTCCAACCTTTTACTCATGTAGGTTTTGTCTAAAAATGATGTATGGAGTACAGTATTCATTGACCATGAAAGTTTTTTTCTTCTGGTCTTCCCTAGAATGTTTAATAAAGAATGACCTTCTCTATAATGTCTTTATTGGTCGAAAATGATTTACTGACCATGGTAGTGAAACTAGCACAAAGTTATCAATTAATCATAATATATTAAAAATTATTGGTAGAAGAAGAAAATGGACATCTATAACTCAATTGCACAAAATTTAATTAGTAAAAATTATCATCTAATTCAAATATTTTAATATTTCATTGAAAAATTGAATGATAATAATAGATATATGTTTATCAAACATGAAATGGCAAGATATTACATCCAATCTTCAAAATTTTGATCATTTTCATATTCTTTGAAATCTGTATACATGCAATGTTGATAACGGTAATAATTTTTTTGTTAAAGTTATATTTATTAATATTTTTATCAAATAATTAAATTATATATAAAATTATATATATATTTATGTATTAATATTTAAATTCACGTCCGTGTAAAGTACGGGTCTTATCTAGTTAATTAGTATTTCACATGCTTTCAACTTCCCTCCAAAATTAACTCACATTTTCCCTCCGATTTGATATTCTTTAACATGACTAATGCCTTATCCAAACTAATATGTTCAATGTAAATATGAATTAAATATTTTAATTCAATCATTATCTCCCATGAAAATATGAATTAAATATTTTAATTAATATATATACAATGTATTTTTAAAAACATATATACTTGTAAACTTATTAAAATTACTAGTTAATTTTTTTATACAAATCACTAAATATGTGCAATTCAAAAAATTTACGTTGGAGAATTATTTTTCAATACTATATTTGTGGAAATATGTCACACTAAATCCATATCATAATTTTAACGCATGATAATGATTAATATATCCAAAATGTCATAGTATTGAAGATATTAATTTGGATTCTTTCTTTCCATGCATTTTCCCCTCCGCTCATGTTTTATATGACATAGCAGTTCTGTTAGCTGGGTAGCCAAAAGTGTTAAAACAAAAATTAGTGGTGAAGAGTGAATGATGCCAAGAGTTTAGGGGCTAAATAAGTTGTTTCCCATATTTTTATTGGAATTCTGTCCTATGTAATATAAAATATGAACGGTGTTTCACGTCGGGCTTCCATTTTATAAATGCGGACGATTAAATTCATATTATATATACCAACGTCTGTAGCTAATCAGTCTAAGCCAACCAACATACCAAGGTCGGTACACATGTCACATGAACATGAATTATTGACGTTGCATCTCTATTGGTTCACATATCGGTAAGGCCAACATCACACACACCATTAGTTAATCCGACGTCACACACGCTATCAGTTGGACACATAAAAACAACGTCGTCTCTTGACATCACGTGACACTCACATGTCAAAACTTGCTTGCCAACATCACACTTCTTCTATGTCGGATATGATAAACGACACCATAAAATATTTCCACCACGTCATTGGCCAGACGACGTCGGGGCTCTTCAATTTAAGACATCGCTAAAACAACATGGTCAACCTTTGTCATCTCAATTACAGACTTCGCTGGTTACCGACGTCACTACCATATCACGATACTGGCCTTCACCACTACCAACCAACATCGGTCTCCTATCGTTTGCCATTGCGGGACATGTCTTTTTACCTCGATTATTTTAAAAATATCGAGGTAAAAAGTAGAAATTATCTCAATTTTGAATCGAGTTAAAAATGTACTTTTTACTGCAATTGTATTTACCTCGATTATTCTTTTTTATAAAGGGAAAATCTAAGTACATGTTAAGAATTCCTAAATGCAGGTAAATTTAATGAAAGATTTACTATATTGTCCATATTACCAGCATTTAGGAGTTTTTGACCTTTATTTGGGAAATGTTTCCAACTATTTAATTTTAGTTCTAAACAAATTCTAATTCTTAAAATATTCCCTATAATCTCAATGAACTTTATCAACTATCTCATAATTTTATTCACCTTCAAGTTGTGCTCAGAATGCAACGAGGAGTCTCTGCAGAACCTTAAATCTAAGTTAATGTTGATGCCTACTTTTTTTTAACATCATAAACTAAGTTTTTGACCACGTTTAAAACGTACAAAATAGCAAAGCATGCTATCTATACAAAGCAGAATAGCTACAAATCCTAAAATTAATTGCGTCTACACTCGAAAGCAGAAACCCAGTCGAATACTCGAAAGCAGAAAGCCTCCTCCTCTCTGCGGTGGAGCATCCCTGGTCTCACAATAATGACCTTCAAGCCAAGGAAAGAAGACTGCAACAAGCATGGACGTGGACACGTCAAGTTCATACGCTGCTCCAACTGGGGAAAGTGCTGCCCTAAGGATAAATCAATCAAGAATTTCTCGTGAGGAACATTGTTGAACAGGCTTTAGTTAGGAATGTTCAAGAAGCCTGTGCCTTTGATTCATATACTCTCCCCAAGCTGTATGTGAAGATGCAGTATTGTGTTTCATTTGTCATTCATTAACGTGTTTGTGTAATTATAATTTTTATTGTGAATTGATTTTGAATAAGAATAGTTGATGGAGATGACCTCCTGTGAGGCATCCTTAAATTTAGGCAGGGGCATTTATGCAATTCTAACTATATTCTAATTTCAGGGAACTATCTCTAATAATTTTACGGGGACCTATCTCTAATAATTTTACAGGGACCTATCGCTAATATTTCTTGAGGGGTTTTTTGTCCAATTTTTTTCATCATTTTCCTGCCATCTGCAAAAAAAAATTAAAAATTTATTTTTTAAAAATGCAAATAATTAATATGATCATCAAACTGAAAATTATAAACATCAGCAAAAATAGCAGAACATCAAGAAAAATCATAAAACGTCAACTAAAAAATTAGAGAGAAAAAAGCAAAATAAAACAACAAAAATATATATAAATTGGATAAAAATAAAAATATTGAAAAAAATGTTGACAACAACTAACAAAATATCAATTTTAAATAAAAAAATATGAAAACATCAACAATGCTTCAATTATCATTTTTTTAATAAAAAAACTACAAAAATCAACTAATATCAACCAAAAGCTAAAAATATCAATTCCTATCACCTAAACTTCACCACAGAAAATGAAAAACGTCAACATAAGAAAAGAAAACTACAAAAATCAACCAAATCACCCAAAAGTATGAACATCAACTCGTATCACCTAAAACTCACCTAGAAAATGAAAAAATCAACATGAGAGAAAAAGTAAAAAATTTCAACCCATATAACCTAAAAAAACTACAAAATATTGATTTATATCAACTAAAACTCACCCGGAAAATTAAAAAAATCAAAATGAGAAAAAAACTAAAAATATCAACAAAAAACTATGGCACCTCAAGAGAATAAATTATTCACTCAAAAAATACAAAGCGGCAATAAATTCTTTTTTATAAAAAGTTACAAATATCAACCTATATCATCAAAAAATCTACAAACATCAACTCATAACACCTGAAACTCATTCAATAAAGGAAAAACATCAACATGATAGAAAAAAACAAATAAAACAATACGGTATCTCAAAAGTATAAATTATTCACTAAACAAATCATAAAACATCAACAATTTGTTTTTTAAAAAACTACAAATATCAACTTATATCACCAAAAAGTTACAAACATCAACTCCTAACATCTGAACCTCATTTGGAAAAGGAAAAACATCAGCCTAAGAAAAATGAAACTATAAACATCAACTCTTATTAGCAAAACCTCAACAGAAAATTTTAAAACATCAACATGAGATTTTTTTAAAAAAAATGCAAATATCAAACCATATTAGCCATAAAAATGACAAAACATCACCTCATAAAATATAACCTCACCTTAATAATGAAAAACATCAACATCAGAGAAAAAAAGTTATTAACATCAACAAAAAGTTACAGTAATTCAAAAAATAAAAACTCTTCAAAAATAAACCTAGTGGGATTTGAAACTGGGTCTCTAACTTCAAACACTAAAGCAATTACCACTACACCCAAGACTAATCATTTAACATGCACTCAATCAAAATAATATTAAACCTCAACATGTACATCAAGAATATAAATTCTTCAAAAAAAAAAAACCTACACGCCGCCAAGTCTCTTCTTCCTCAAAAAGTTTTTTTTCTCCATATTCTTTTCCCCACTTCCCATCATGGGGAGATGGGGAAACAATAATTTTTTCAATTGATATATTTTAATGATTATGTTATTGAATAAGTATGGATTTATTTCCATACATTAGTATTGTTCTTTGACTTGATAGATTAGATTGATGTGTCCATGATGAACATTTAATCTAATTGTTCATGCCGATGTATTTTGTTCGATCTGGTTTTACAAATCGTGTTTTCGTGATTTCGTTTTTGTTTCTCTATTAGGTGTCCCATTCTTGATCTGTGTTTTTCAAGGTGTTTACAGTTTGAGCAATGTAGATCGTGTTTTGGATCAAGATCAAGTGGTGTTACATCTGTTGTAGATCCCTATTTGGCATAGTGATATTGATGCTAATGTGCTCCTCTTCGCCAAGTGGTCATGATTTTTGCGGAAGTGAATTAATGTCCCTGAGGGCGATGTTACATTTTTTATTGGATCTCTGATCTGTAATAGTACAGACGATCAGTCTGGTTGACATGTAATTTCAATATCATTGCAATAGATTAGTTATTGCTAAACGCTAGTTAGGTTGGATGTCAATCCCACTTATTTTAATCGCTGCTGGGTGCTTTTCCCATCACCTTGGAATCATTGATTTTTCTCTAAAAAAAGAATATAAATTCTTCAAAATAAAGATCATAGTGAGATTTGAACCCCACTCCTCTAATCTCAACAGCAAGAGTACTAACCACTACACCAAAGAATCTTTTCTGATCATCTACTCGGTCAAATAATATTAAACCTCAGAAAGTTTTTGAAAAAAGATAAAACATAAAATTAAATCTCACCTCTCACAAACAAAAGCTCAGACGACACATCATCAACACATCATCAACACATCATCAACATATCATCAACACATCTCATAATAACATTATCACAAAAATCAAAGTACATCAACAGAGGAGCGGAGATTTAGATTCAAAAACATCAACAGAGGAGCAGAGGTTTATAATAAAAAATATCAACAGATTTAAATTATGATGCAGTAAGGAAACTCAGAGGAGCAGAGGTTTACCGGCGCAGAAGAGGTTTTCCAGCGGCGAGGAGAGCGACGTCGGCAGAGGCATTTACCTCACGCGCGTGCATCTCACACATGTGCTTTCTTCTCCGATTAGCCCGTGCACCTCACTAGTCACCACACGTAGAGTCGTCTCCGCGGAGCATCACCGTGGAGCTGTGTCGTGAAACCATCGTAGAGGCACCATGGATTTTGACGAAGCAATTGCAAAGGCGAATTGCAGAGGCGCCAAGAATATCAGAGATTCGTCAAAGCATAGAAGTAATTGCAGAGGTGAGTTGCAGAGGCGCCGTGAATTTCAGAGATACGCCGACGAGCGGTTGCGCCGTTGATGGAAGAGCTCACATCGGATGGTGTTGTCGGCGACGGAAGAAGAAAATTTCCGACGATTGTCCTAGCTTTGCCACGTCACCGGCGGAAGAGGAGGAAATGCAGCGGTGGAGGAACGACGGCAATTGGCGGCGTAGGTTAGCGGCAGTTAGAGATTTTCGATTGGGAAAAGAAAATTGGAAATCCAGATATTTTTGTGGTATTTATAGCATTTGATAATTATATAGTAGGTCCCTAAATTTATAAACATAATTTTTAAAAACCCCATCCCAAATTAAACTTCTTATAATTGTATAATAATCCCTGCCTATAGTTTAGACCGACTAAAACAAGATTTTGTGTAGTTGATGAAGACTAAAGTTAAGTAATCAAAATTTGACTAGGATTAAAACTAATTAAGGGTATTATAGTAAATCTTTCCTTAAATTTATATGTATTTAGGATTTTCCTACCTATACCTAGATTGTGTTTATAGAATAACCAGATAGATTGTGTTTATAAAACTCCCTCCAAAACTAAGATAAAAGTTGTTTCTTCTAGTGAGAATGAGATATGTGAGAGTGTTGAAATTAATGCGTCCTAGTTTAAATAAAAACAATATAATTACCATATAAAATTTAAATCATTCAATTGATTTTAAAATAAAAATTCAAATATCGCTTGAAATTTAAGAGAGAGCTGTCATTTGGTAAGGAGATGAACCTATGAAACATCAATCTTTGCTTTGTGCTTATTTTTATCTCAAAAGAGCTTTTCTTTGTTGCATTATATATTTGTAAACTGATAAATTCCAGCAATATCGAAACATCCAAACTATGCCCTTTTCCGCCATTTATGTCCAGCGTCATTAGGACCAGTTTGGAAACTCCAAAAAAGTGTCACAAATTGATGGCTCCAGTCACTTGAGATTGTCGCCTTATTGTTTAGGAACCTTCAGATATGGCGACAATCTCAAACAATGGAAGAAGAATCTTTGCGGATTAATAATCATCACTCAAAAAAGACACCATGGCTCTGTCAATGTACGGACAATGGAACCTGATGATCCGATACCAGCCTATATGTTTCGTAATTAAAAATTTTAAATACTTCTTAGCGCTTAATTTCTTATTTTGGTTAAGCAAATCAAAATATGTGGATAGCTTTTTATATTTAGTTGAAACATTAATTTTTGTTCCAAAATCGAGAAGATAGTGAGAGCAGAAATTTAGTTTTAATTATAAATTATTTATACATGTAATTTTATAATACAGTTAACAAATGACAATCATTTATCAAACTGAATCAACAGACTCAAACAACTAATATAAATTGTTAGTTAAGCAACAAGTTGAATCAGTAAAATGAAATAGTTAATTACTAACAACCACTTGTCAGACATGTTCATTACCTTTGTTCGAAATTAAACTATAACAAATTATTCTTATAGTTAAAGCTGTTCAACTTTGACCGTCTAATTCAATTTAATTATACGTACCACACATTTTTTCAAAATATCAACTTATCATACTCCCTCGGTCCCAACTCAAATATCATACGTCATTTTATTTCACTATTCAGTGTTCAACTTTGACCATATATTAGAATTGATATACAAACAATAATATTATCATACTATATGATATAGTTGGATTCGTCGTAACAAGTAATTTCTAACTATCAACTTTTATTTGCAGTTATTATGCGTAGTTAAACATATTAAGGGTCAAAAATGTTTCTTGATAACCGCAAAAAAATTTCCATGAAATTTGAGGTGGGATGGAGGGAGTACTCCCTTGGCTCTCTTATATTTTACAAACTTACCATTTTCGTATATTTTTCTTTTCTTTATAGCAAAAAAGACATCATTGTTAACCATTCAATATTCTCCACATATTTTAACTTAGAAAAAAACGTATAAATCCATGGTGTGAAGTGAAATGGAGGGAGTATAGTAATACTCCCTCCGTCCCATTACTTTTGGCCTATTTAATTTTTCACGGTCTTCGATGATCATGTTTGACCGTTAATATCTCTAGTTACGTATACCAATTTAGTATAAAAAATTGATATTTTAAAAATAGATGTTGAGATGAATCGAACAACATCTAATATGATATTTTTATCACATATATATAAACTTATATTAATGGTTAAAATTTATTAAATTTAACTTTGAAAAAGTTAAGGAACCAATAATTGTGGTACGGATGGAGTATTTAATTATTAAAAAATAGAGGGAGCACAACAAGTTAAAGTATTCATACGAATCCCGCTGGCCTGCACAAAACCCCCACCATTTCCTTATTCCTATTTATAATATGTGAAGGAAGGTGTGAAAAGTAAAAAACAAAAATACCAAGGGGCAATGGGTATTGGTATGGGGAGGCTGGTTGCTTTGAAGAGAGCGTTGTGGTCGTGGAGATTTTCTGTGTTGAAGGTCAGGAGGTTCAGCATTCATATATCAATCATGGATGATGTCGTCTTCAGGATACTTTACCTTCTCGAGCCTTTTGTTGTTTTATCTACATTCTGCTTCTTCTACCTCTGCTGCGGCTGCCATGTTTGATCCTCCCATTCCTCTGCACATTTGTTCATTCTTTCGCTTTTCGCTTAATTAGCATGTAATGTTTTATTATTTACTGCAAAAGTTGAATGCCATCAAACTCAAACAATGTGTGGTGTCCATAGATGAACTGTTTGTGAAGTTTTCATGGCATCAGATGAACATTACAAACTGTTAGTTCATATTTTTGTCGATTTCCCGCGTCATCCAGTAAATCAGGAAAAAGAAGAAATTATAGTTAGCCGAAGAAAGGATGGGGGGAATTTTAGTCCAAACAAGATACAATGGCCTTAGATCAAAGGTTAAAGAAAGAGGTTTCAGAAACCTCTCAGCAATGTATGAAAAACTATAAAATTTTGAGCAATATATGGTTTTTAACAGTGGCATAGCTTCCACATCATGATCTTCCATAACTTACTTGGTATCAGACTAATTCTGGTTCTAACTATGAACTTCGATTCCTCTTACGTTGTTAGTTCTACTCACGGTTTTAGCTGTTGGAATCAAAAATTTGGGCAAGAGTCCGGTGGGCTCCAGCCACCATTTGCGCTATAATAAGGGAGCGTTGGTTTCGTCTCTGTGAGTATATATTGTACTATACTCACACGTTAAATCTGGGTTCCGTTTGAATTAGAAATGAACGCTCAAAAGTAATTACTTGAATAGTAACATTTTGGGTTTTGTGGGATATTGGAAATATCACATTGGAAATGAGAGAGCAATATTTCTGGCATAAAGACTAAGATGAAAACAATAGAGATATCAACTAGTATTTTGGGAGACCTCGACTGAAACCCACGCGTGCACGGTTTGGTTAGGATTGTGATGGGACGGGCTTGGGAATGTTCGGGTAGGTCTTTTTGGACCATGGTCCAACTTTTAATTTTGAACCTCCCAACGGATAGTCAACCCTAATGAATGCAAAGGCGTGAAAGGCTCCTGGTCCTCCTCCCTTTTCATTGCAGGGCGTGAATGTCTCCACCATTGGCTCCCTTGAGAGTTGAAAAGGCGTGATTGCCTCTGGATCGTTAGTGGTCTTATAATATAAAAGGTTGCCTCTACCCTCATCCTAAAACAAAAAAACAACATCCTCTCCTCTTTTTCCTTCTCTATTCTTATAGAGCTTATTCGTTCATAGTCTTCTTGTTCTTCGTATTCTTCTTTCTTCATCAGTTTGAGAGTAAGATACAAAATTGTCAGTTGAATAATTTCTGCTTCTGGGTTGTGCAGGGAATAATACTATAGAAGTTCTATTTTGGGATTCGGAACACCATCCAAACTGTCACACAATACGAAGCATTTTAATAATTAAGGATAGAGATCTTCATCTCGACTCTGCATCAATTCAACCATTTTTTGGATTCGGTATATTTTTTTCTGTTACTTACTTAATTGTGTTTTTTAAATTCATAAAAATTGTTTAGTTTATTGCAAATTAGCTCCCTACATTATCCAATGCATTTGCTAGTTCAAACCCCTCAAATCAAAATTTCTCCTTCCCAAACTTAGTCATCTGTCTCGATCGCTCCAATTACTCCCTATGGGGAAACACTATATGTTCAGCCTTAGAAGCTTATGGCTTGGACTCCTTCCTCACCTACAATTATCCTCCAATAGCCACCATCCGTGATATGAATCTCATTGCAAAGACTCTGGATTGCGGAATTTAGATCTTTGACCGAATGAAGGAATTTTGAAAACCCTCTATTTGGCCTCAAGAAATTCAAGAGTTTAGCCCTCAGGGTACTCTCAATCTCGACTTGCTTACTAACTAGCCCATTGGATTAGTTCACAAGGTTATTGATACTTAATTAACCCACATGATTAAGCAACAATGAAGATAGCTCGCAAGCACATATAATGATCTCAAAATTTTGAATATATGATTGATAAAAGGTGAGGAGAATCTCGGCTATACCCCTCTATTTATGGGGTTAAACTCGTCCCAAAACCCTAATTACATTGGAAACTGAATCAACTTATGGCAGCTTTAAGAAGCTAAAACCATATCTAACTAGAACTTCTAAAGATAAATGTAATCTACCCGAATTCTTCTCCAAGTTATCTTGAATAATATTACATTATCTAACCCTACCAAATCTAAGTCTAATCAGAATAAAAGTCAATATTTTCGAAACCATAATGGACTGGGTCAAAAGTACTGGACTGAATTTGAAAATAGCTCTTCAAGAGGCCATATGGCCGAGCTATAGACTGAAATAAAATAACATTACAATAGTTTACAAATAGCACACTACCTCGTTAAAAACACGGTGGGAAAAAAGAGTATAGTTTTCTTCACGATGTCTTCAGTTAATCGACAAGCTTGAATAATTAATCAAAGCACTAGCCAATTTAGTCTTGAGTTTTTCATCATCAAGTTGATCAATCAAAGCATTCAATGCTGCATCTCTAAGCTTTATTCTTGACATTGTCATCAGTCCAGTCATGTCACTTAGAGGATCCCGAACATAACCCTTGAATGTTTGATCAAGTCGTAGAATGTCTTCATTTATGGTGGTAGTCGTCTTGGCATCTCCATCATTCCCTCCTTGGTCGAAGGGTTTTTCCCTCAAAACTAAATCATTTTCAAAGGTAAATGGAGATAAATCAGCAACATTGAAGGTAATACTAACACCATAATCGCCTGGAAGATCAATCTTGTAAGCAGTATCTTTCACATGTGCCAACATTTGAAAATGACCATCACCACGCGAACTAAATTTAAAATTTTAAGCATTCGCGATGCAACCAGATCCAATTGCCCTCTTCAAACCACATAGGTTGGCGGCCTTGATTGGCTCTCTATTAGAATTCTGAGCATTTTCCCTTGCAATCTTCAATCGCACCTTCTCATACAATCACTTCACAAAATCAACCTTCTTTTCTCCATCGAAATTTTGCACCTGTTTAAAATTCAAAGGAATTAAATCCACAGGTATATTTGGTAAAAATACACAGACCATATCAAATGGAAGTAAGTAGAATGAACAGTGCAATTATAAGCAAACTCTGCAGTTGAATGCACGTTTCCCAATTTTTCAAAATTTTCTGATGGTGACCTCTGTTTGTCCATCGGTTTGTGGATGACTTCTTTTATAAAACAACAATTTCATCCCCAACTTGAGCCACAAGGTATTCCAAAAGTAGGACAAAAAATTGACATTTTAGTCTGATACCATAGACGCGGGAATTTCATGTAATCGAACCACTTTCTTCAGAAATAAAACCGCGACATATTTTGCGTCATTTGTCTTCATACAAGGAATAAAATGTGCCATCTTCGAAAATTGATCAACAACCAAAAAGAGATAATCATTACCTAATTGGGATCGTGGTAATCCGAGAACAAAATCCATAGAAATATCAACCCAAGGATGTGTAGGAACAGGTAAAGGAGTATAAAAACCGTGAGACTTAGTCTTTGACTTCGCCTTCAAGCAATCAATACAATTCCTACAAATCCTATCAATAGACACTATAAAAAATGGACCTTTTGCGACATATATACATGCGACCAATGTATAAATGTCGTATATTTACCACGCTTATGGTAACATGTTGTTCGTTTGCAACTTTTTACCTCATTTCATAAGCATGTCACATTTTTTGTGACCCTTATACGATTTACTATTTAGTGTCTTAATGTAACAGCGTATTATTTACAACACTTTACTAAAATGGTATGACACAATTATGAACTTGTTACTAATTTATGGAACAATGGTGTCAGTTTTTGATATGTCGTAGGTTTTGTGACATACATGCTACACTTTCTGTAATGTTCAAAGGTTATGACAAATTATTTACGACACTTTACAAAAATGTCTCAATTAGGCGCCATAATTTTAAATTTGTTGGAAAATTATGACACAATTGTGTCATTTCTTGGATGTAACACCTCTCTTGTGGCATATATGCTATACTTTCTGTATTATACCTAGATTACGATAAATTAATTTTGGCGTTTTAATGAAATGTCTTAAAATGGTACAATTATAAACGTATTACAAATTTGTTCTATAATTTCGTCATTTTATTATTATGTCAAAATATTGTGACTTCATTTGGTGATCTATGATTAATGAATTAATTTAGATAAAGAAAGATTTTGGCAGGATGTTTTTTAAATAATTTTCTTAGGAAAGTTTTGAATTTATTATTTTACTAGTTAAATGTAAATGGCAATTAATATTTGATAGAATTACACTTAAAGGTGTGATAAGATTTGAAATACCTAATAATGGTGTAAACTGTCTTAATTTTATTTAAGACATAATCTTAGGATTTTTAAAAATTATGTTATCATTGACGTTTTTAACTTTTTATAAGTATACTATTTTATTGATACAAGACAGAATATATATTTGATGTAGAGGAAATTGCATCATTCATTGGGGTTTGAAAGAGTCAGAAAAATATTTTTTTCTAAACATAAGTGAAATTCCAATGACGGGATAATTTCCCACTTCGGTAGTTCAAAAAAATCGAAAAATTGATAACGATCAAAATCGAACCGGTTTTTAATTTAGATTACTGGTTAATTGATTAATATCGGTTACGGTTATCCAGTTATGTTGGTTAATCAGTTTCTTTATCGGTTTTATTATTTTGTAACCGAATAACCAGTAAGAGATTTATATCACATTAATTAATTTCAAATCCAACAACTAATTCATCAAACCTTGTGTCTTAGGCAAAGTCTTGGAAAAAACGGTCTTTCCATAATCTTATGGAAAGACGGTCTTTTCATAATCTTATGGAAATACCGGGTTTAATTATAATAATAAAAGGTAAAAGGTTTTGTTGCAATATTAAAGTTTTATTATGCAACGTGTAGTAGTTATAAATTTTATAACCTGGTTCATACAACCCGAAATTTTATCTTAATTTCTTCTAATTTACACTTTAAACCTTGGTCGTTCCATAAATTATGGAAAGACCGTCTTTCAAGAGACAGCTCACAAACCTAATAAAATAAATTTAAATTAATAACCGAAATTAACTTATTGTTTAAACTCTCTACTATTAGCTCATATATCTTTAAATAATAATTATTCCAAAAGTAAATAATTGTGCAAACAAAAATTGATTAGCTTATAATTGTGCCCAACACTAATACTTATCGGCGGGATACAATTTTAATACTAATTTTTAAAAAAATATTCAATTTATATGCTACACAATTATTAAATTGCTAAATTTCTTACCTTTTATTCTAAATTTTACGGCTATAACTACTAATCAATATTAATATGGATTTATATTTTTTAATTTTAAATGAAGGATATATTTATGGTAACCAGTAATAGCTGACACATCATCCGAAACCAATACTAATCTAACCGATAAAATCGACAACATTAACGGTCAATTATTCAGTTCGTTATAAATTTTTATAAATCGATAAAAACCAAACCGATTAACTAGTCAACAAACTGACCGGTACGAACACCCCTACTTCCTGGTCGGTGGGGATTATTTTGTATATAGTAATAAGATTGAGACCAAACAAGATGCAAATTTATATTTAGTTCCAATATATTCATTCCTTAAAACACACTAATTTTAGTTTCATCTTCATAAGTAAAATATAGGTTATGCTCCTATTTTTCATATAACATCTCATGAGCTTATAATAATTTTTATTCAAAAGTTAATTTAAAATTTTCATCATCAGTTATTTTTAGATGATTTACTGTTTAAAATACTTAGTAGACTTAAGTTTCTTTAAATCTTTTTCTCTTTTTCATTAGTATTTTAATTTTGACATAATAGTTTGTCTCTTGAAATAAAATATTTTCATATTAAGTCTACATAGTAGTCTGTCTCTTAATTATGATAATGTTATATTTATGCAAGCTAGTAAGTTGAATTTGATTATAATGAAAGCTTTTCTAGGAGTTTTTGAAAATACCTCTGGCCAAAAGATAAATTATGAGAAGAGTGAGTTCTATACTAGTAAAAATGCAACGGTGGCTAAAATTAGGCAAATAAAATCTATCCTAGGCATGAAAAAAGGCTCCTTCCCTTTCAGATATCTTGGAGTTCCAATTTTTACTGGTAGGGTTAAATCAATTCATTTTCAACCACTGATTGAAATGATAGATAGGAGAATCAACAATTGGAAGAACCTATGGTTATCTACTGGAGGTAAGATCACTCTGATTAATTCCTGTTTATACTCACTGCCTCAACATTTCTGGGCAGTTATGGAGCCCACAATTCACATCATTAAGCTCATCAAGAGCATACTTTAAAAAAAATTGGGGTTCTTCTGAAATAAAAAGGAAAAAATCATGGAAAAATGGGGAGCTATGTGCTTTCTAGTATAAGAAAATGGATTAGGATTCAGGTGTATTTCTACCATAATTAAGGCCTTCTCGGTCAAACTATGGTGGAAATATCAATCTGCAAAAGCCCCATGGACCTCTTTTATTGCATCTCTTCCTCAAACAGCAAAAATTTCACAAAACTGGAAAAGAATTTGTCAAGTGAATGTTTTTGCTGAACAACATACTAGGGTTATTCATGGAAATTTTTGGGACTCAAACTGGACAGATAGAGGACCTTTAATTGACCTGACTGATCAAGAAAAATCAGGAATTCCTCTTAATTGCACTGTGGCACACTTTATAGAGTATAAACAGGATTTCTTGCCTCAATTAAATTCACTGATTGACACTTATTTGCAGGTCTTTCTATAGGATGCAAAATACAATGCTCACAGGCAGGACAAGCTCATTTGGAAACCAGAGATAAGAGGAAATTTCAGCTTCAAATCAGCCTAAAATTAACTCAGGTAGCATTGGAGTAATTCTATTTCTTTAAAAGCATTATGGAACAACATAATCCAAAAAAAAGTATCAGTTTTTATATGGAGAACTATGAATTCACTTTTACTTTTTGATAATGTTCTCTCACAATTTGGTTTTCATCTTTCTTCTAAGTGTACTTTTTGTAACAACATAGACTCTCTTGATAATTTTTTGAATGAGTGTATCTTTGCTGGCGAGGTGTGGACTGATGTGAATAAAATTATAGGTATCCAAACACCAACTTTCAGTTCCATCTGGGAAAGAATTTCATTCTATATTACAAAATCAGGTTTCACATAAATACACACTCAAATCATTCACAACATTGTGTCTTTTACTTGCTGGACTCTATGGAAAGCTAGGAACAATTTCCTTTTTGAAAATAAAAAAAGCACACCATCTCTCTTAGTTAGGGACATTAAAAGCATGATTTACAATTCATATGCAGCAAAACCATTTTACATCCATCATGATTTTGACATTGATCTTGCATCTGGAGG
>JAULKM010114244.1:0-22278 GCA_032355605.1 Rubia tinctorum | reverse complement strand
GCATAATAAAACTTTAATATTGCAACAAAGACCTTTTACCTTTTATTATTCTAATTAAATCCCGTCTTTCCATAAACCTATGGAAATACCGTATTTCCCAAGACTTTGTCTTCTTAAAGTGCACATTTTATTTTAGAGAAATCTCAAAAAGATGGCCTGTCCACAAATTTTTGACAGTTCATTGTACTTTTTACTTTAAATTTTATATTTTTTAAAAATTAAGTATTATATTTTATAAATTAAAATAAGTAATGATGTATATTTTAATGTAAAAATATATAAATATATAAAGTAAAAAAATATTTTTAAAATTTAAAATTTAGTGTGTAATTTAACAAATTCAATATATAAGATAAAAAATACATGGACTGTTTATAAGGTTATGAGACAGGTTGCTTGTCAGAAAACCCACTCTTTATTTTAGTATCAAAGATTATATTTGTGTTCGTATATATGCCTTATAGCGTTTAAGAAATTAAATAATGCAGAAATGAAACAACCCATTGTCAATATATCAACTTTTATTAAATACATTAATAGTGTATTTTTAAAATATCAAAATTATGTAATTTTTAATTGTATATTTATTATAATTTTTTCCACAATCTTAAATTTCAATTTGAACTAGTTTGATAATATTTATGTTGTCGACACCTTCCAATTATTACTCACGAAATTTGATAGTTTTCCAATTACACCAACAAACATAATTACTCATTAAAAAAAAGAATCTTTGACTAGAACAGACGAATATTGTAAATTGAAACCTTACCCAGGGATGGAGAGAGTAAATTATTTGACTCCAAGCATTTTTATTTTCTTGTAATCCTTCTGTTATTATTATATTGCAGAGAGAAATTTTTTGGGAGCAAAATTTGTACAGTAAAAAAAGGAACTATGCACGCTAAAATATAAATGTTACACATCGACAAAGGGATATATGGCAGAGTTATCCCCCCATCAACAACCCAAGGAGATTGCGAGTTGGAGTACTTATAAACGCGATGCTAGCAACATGAAACACTATACACCATAGTAAAAAAACGAATAAAAATAATTTTCCTTCATCAATCTCCAGTCCATACAAGAACCTTCTCTCTTTCCTATAAAACTTCCATAAGAAGTATTACATCATGCCAAATTGCAAACTTATTACATAGGTAAACAGCAAGCTAAGTCCCTAGGTGTAATCTAGCTCGTCTAAAGGTGGTACAGTGTGGTGATGTCATTGGATAACTAAGTTTTCAGCTCTCTTTCTATATCACCTCCACCCCTCTAAGTACCCCCTTAATGGGGGCACCATCCTCCTATTAAGAAAGTACACCAGCAAAACCATACCTGTCATACTTCTTCCCATCGTATCCACACTTGAACAGGCTCATGAATCCAGCCCAATCCTACTTCCTGAGCCTGAAGACTGTGTAGCCCATCTGTTAACAATTAGGCAATTCAGATGCCAGGCCTTTCCTTCGATCACCCTCCTCCTTGAAGATCTCCTCCAACTTCCACTGCATGCACAAATACACTTCGTCCAATGTGCTACCAACAGCTTCCGTGCATTTATATGCTTCACGTGATATTTTTTACCGTCAGTAGTTTGTCCAAAGTCTGAAAGACCTCGCTACATACTCAATATGTATATAAAGTATGACTTCATTTGTCATTAGCTATTGCATTAGCTTTTTGATTGGTGTTTGATGGTTTACATTTTCACTCAGTCAAACAACCAATGAATACTAAAAAAAAGTGTTTGGTTGCTTGGCTTTTTCACGCAGGTTTCATGCAAATACAAAACACTAATAATACTAGCGTTTCTTCCTAGCGTTGGGCTTTTACCTTTATCAATTAAATTTTTAACCTTTTACCTTTTTATCCTAACATTTATAACCCTTTTATTCCTACATTCCATCAGTTGCGATGTATATTCAATCAACAAAAATCCTGCGGCATATATTTTACATTATTTAAAAAAATTATGTTATTAATTTCTTAAATTATAATAGTTTACTAAGTGTGATAATTTTATTGAATATTTATGGAAATATCATAATATTTAGATGACTCGAAAAAAGAATATAAAACTTTTAATTTAAAAACTGACTCAAATAAAAATGATGCGAATAATATTTATAATATATGTATTATTTAAAAGGCTAAAGTATATTTCAGTTTCACGTATTTATTTGATATTCATGTAATACTGTAAATTTTACTATTTAAATATAATAAGAATTTCTTATATCTAATGAAAATAAGTCAACTAATATAGTTTATATTTATTCTCTTATATTAATGCTTATAATAAATAATAGTAAAAAACATTTTAGATGAATTGTTAAAAATATTGTTCACAATATTAGTGAATGTGTAAATAATTAAAATTGAATTAAGTTAATATTAATGAAAATAACAATAATAAAATGGCAAAGTCTTGAGAAAGAACGTCTTTCCACAGATATATGGAAAGATGGGGTTGAATTAGAATTATAGAAAGGTAGGTTATAAGTTTATGCAATGTGCAATAGTCATAAGTATATGACCCGATTAAATAACACAAACAGTTGGTCAAATCAACTAAATGAAATAGCCAACAGCGAACCGCTAACAAATGATTTCCAAACAGGGCCTATGTATAAGTCTCATGGCCTCGCCTTAAATCCTCCACTTTCCGCTCTAAGCAGCGGGCACGAAGCTCCCAACCCCGTTCATAAACCCCAGGCTTCGCGTGTAGAGACTTAGAAATCTCATCCCATAAAATTAAATTCACTTCGTGCTGCCCCTTCATAAGTAATTCAAGTGCACAACAACTCTCCTCTGCCTGACAATATTGAACGACTTTTCGTTTGATCTTGCTTTCCAAACCCCCACACTTCGCTAATAGTTAACCAGCAAAATCTTAATCTTTGTCATAACGATCCGTCCAATCCTGAATCCCTATCAATAAAGGACAATGATCAACTTCTAATTCCTAGTTCTCTCCCAACTAGTCTACATAATCAGTCTGCAGAAATTATGAATAAGAGAAGTCGCATAAGGATCGGTAAAATTGAATGTATAACCAATAAGTATGAGACATCATATGCTGGATAAAAGGATATATTTATGAGTAAGCGACGTCGCACACAGATTGGTTAAACCGAATGGTTAATCAAAAAAAGTGCGGCATCATATGCGACATGACCTGGAGAAATTATGAACAAGCGACGTCGCACACTTGTCGATCAAACTGAAAGAGGAAAAATTGACAGGCGATGTCGCATTCATGGAGCGGGGAGACTCTAACAACAGCGGAAAACAAGCAAACAACAAGCACCTAAACCAAAAACAATTTAGCCACAACCTAATCAACATTCTAACACCCTATAACCTAATCGATAAATCCTAATCCATAGACACATCCTTACATGAAGCAAACAACACATTCAAACACCTCATACATAACAATTTCAATAGTAAATTATTTTTAAAAATGTAAACTATTGGAATTCAAGGGAAAGTTGAATATTTAAAGTAGATTATGAAGTGGGGTCCATATATATAGTCGTTACGAGCCTTTTGTATTCCGCCCCAAAATCGACGTCACATGCAAGTTGCATACTCTGCTGACGGTATTACGATGTTGATTGGTCTGACTGTGGGCTTAAGCATTTCAGTCACTTGCTTATCAAATGGGCCTCTGTCAGATCAACTGCGTAACTGACGTCGCATGCAAGTCGTTCTTTGAAAAATTTGACGGACATACTACCAACGTCGGTCATGGATATATTGGTCCAGAACAATTCAACCCACTAGCAAATCAATTGGGCCCGCGTCTAACCAAAGCGAACAGAAATGCCGTTAAAAATGGTTAAGGGTTAATTAGACATTATTAATTGATATTGTAAATGTCAATGAGCTTAATTAACGTGCGATTCGATCTGAATCGATTTCAACACAACCGGTGAATTTTTTCTGTTTCTACAATTAGGTCCCTCCAACATGGTTGGGGGAGGGGGGATATGCAAAATTAAATATAGCCAATAATCTAAATTAGATTGTCACAGACATGTTGTTACAACTTAAGCATTAAGGACACAGAGTTATTCTTCTGTCGTTCTTATTAGTATGCCATTAGTACCTTGACTATAATCGTTGTTAATTTGGAAGATAAATTCCACCTCACCAAAATCGGATGAAATTACGCATTCTAGGTTTTTTATAATTTAGAAGATAAGAAAAATCCAACCGTCAGTTTGACTAAAGTTGTAATACATGGCCTAGAGTTAATCATATAGTATATGATTAATAACTAGTATGGAAGAGCTAATTGGAAGATTTTGTGAAAGTCTCAGTGGGATCATGTCAGTTTCATTATCACTGTCGGGGATCATTAATCAGTTTGAATGGGGATAAAAAAATTATGTGAACGAAGATTGGAATCCAATTTGGGAGTGACAGTTTACTTTTCAATTTTTTAAAATAAGTCTCTCCAACAAAGTAGGAGAAGTTGCAATGCAAAACTGTAGATATCCTAATCTAATTCACCAAGTCACGAGAGCGATGTTCCGATTTTGTCATGCTCTGGTCAATGAAATGGGACCACAATCTTCTCAGATAGTGTATGATGAAACTTTAAGAAAACTAAGCTATGACCCCCAACTTCCTCGAATGCTCACTACACTTCTTCATTCTGCACCCAAACGGAAAATATGCGTACTGTCCAATAGAGGCGCTAACTGGGTTAATCATCCATCATTTTTCTTAACATTGTATTCCAACCATTACTATCAATGTTATGGGAATGATAATTTCCACCAAATAGAATCAACTAAAATTATATTTGCCATGTTCTTCATGTCTATAATTTCTAAAAGAGTCCTAGTACATGGTTTACAGCATATCGCAGATGATTACTCTTAAGTATATGTACAAGGTTCATTTTTGGGAATATCGTAATTGAGTTTGGGACTACCGGTGCATTTATTCATTTTTTTGCACTCAAGTCCCTACAAGGAATTGGGAGAAATCTAAATCCAAAATTGGCTATAACAATTTGTTATTCGTACGTACAGGAGTATTTTGTTCCTGTTTGGCATGAACAGGTCATCGAAAGGGCCCGCAATCATAACAACGAGTTTTTTAAAGACAAATATAAAAAAAATTATACTTTTGCCCATATAAGCAACGTCGCATATAGTTCGGATACATCAAACCATTAAACGACACTTAATTGACGTCGGTTAAATGAAATTTTAAGCGGGAAACAAAATTTTCAGCCAAAAATTTGAACAAATTTCCCCCAAACCCATCTCATTTAAATAATATTCAGCAACAAGACCTAATAATTTTTCATCTCCAACACATGCACTTCTTCCTACCCCAACTCCACACCTTCCTCTCCATTCACAACATTTCAACTCTACTCAAGAACCCAATCTATTCTTTTCTCTCAAACAACAACAAGTATCCTAGGATGGAGCATCTCCTGGTTCAAATTAATTGGGGTAGTTTTCCCTCCATTCAATGTTCATTTAGCACTTTTACGAACATACCTTCTACAATGATTGAATATTTTCATTAAGTATGTTGACTATGTTACATGTTATACAGTATATATTTATTGTGTTCCCAATATCATGCAATGATTTTATTGATGATATTAGGGTTGATTGTGGAAAATAATCAAATTTTAGTATGAACACAAGTTGAATGTGCGACGTCGGTCAGTGCATCGTCAAGTACGAGACACGACCGAATGGTTATCGAAGTTGCATTTGGCAGGAACTTACTGGAACACATATCATCAATCAGATACTGCAACCTCGGTATTTTCACCATGCGTTGTTGCTTTTCTGCATTCCATGTTAAGATTTATGTCGTAAAGTCTCGGCTTTATAATTTATACATTCATTGTTACATGTGTATCTGTTGTAATAGGAAAATGAGAGTTATTGATTTTACAATTAGTATTTTAATATATTAGTAATGTTGGTTGTTGTAAATACAATGTAATTTCTATCAATGAATGATTTATTATGTCATCCAATATTAAATATTATAATACTGTACGAGAAACGATGTCTAACCAATTCATATGCAATTTCGCACAAGTTCACAACCGAAACGACACTAGATCGATGTCGCATGAACCAAAGTCTTCTTAGTGATGTCGACTACTGAAAATGACATCGTATTTATCAGTGTTCCACGCCAGCGCGTGATGTCACTTTTAATGATCTGCAGCATCACTTTTCATATGAATCACGTCGACTTGAACAAGATCCCCATTTTTTAACCCATTGCATGCCTTCATGCTCTGACCAGCATCGCTTCATGTGGAAGCTGACGTCGGTTTCTACGATGTCGCAGGTATGATCTACCCTGGTAGACAACCTACCATTGACCCCAGTTGGTCACAAAACCTACCGACGTTAGTTGAAAACCGAGGTAAAATGTTTTTTACCTTGGTTCTGAAGCGAGGTAAAAAACAAACCTTTTACTTTGGCTGTATTTATCCCGGTTCTTCCAGGATGGAAAACCGAGGCAAAAGGTCATGTAGAACCAAGGTAAAGGGTCCTGTTTCTTATAGTGTATGAGAGATAGTGGCACATAAACTAATCGGGGGATGGGAAGATTAAGTCCCTGTTCCAAAGGGTTTCTACGAGTTCCTTTCCAGAAACCTCCTAAACATTGGGGACACCTTGTTCTTCTAGGTCATAGAAGCTTGATGAGACGTCAAATACATGTATTTTTCAAAGCATTTGACATCTCTTTTATTATCTTTTTGTTGGAAGACTGATAGATGTAGGTAGGTTTACATCATAAAGGGTTTAGATAACCATTTTGGTTTTCGTATCTAAATCCTTCACTTTATAGCCTATTTTGAGTTTAATGGATTTTTGGTCCTACGAGCATCTATTTTTTTGTGAGCTTAATTCATAGATTTATCATAAGTGCTTTGGAATATTTTAGTGAAGGCCATTCAAAAGGATGGTAGGAGATTGAAGGTCATAAGTCAAAATGTGGTAGAAGATAGAAGGGTCGAAGAAGGAAGACAAAGAAGCAGATTAATTGTGATCCGGAAGTTTGAACCAAGTTCTGGGAATGATCCAAGAAGAACCAGACCCCAAGAGTGGTATCATTTGATTTGTCTTCTCAAGAGATATGAAATCAACTACAAGAATTTTCGAAACAGATCAACGGTTGACTCGTGGGAAGCAAAACAAGAAGCTGCGAACCGTAGCTAGCCCGCACGGATTATTATCGGCACGGGCAGATGAGCGAGCCAATATCAATTTTTTTTACTGAAGTCTCCACCGCCCGGGCAAGCCCATTTCGACTGGACGAGGCCATTTTCGCCCGTGCGGGATCCTTCTGCACTTTTTCATTTTTTCTTTCTTTCCTCTCTCTTGTACTTTAAAAAGCATTTTTGGCCACCCACTTTCTATCTTTCTCTTGGCCAAAAATATACCCTTCAAAACCCTAGGTTCCTTTTTCTTATCATCTTTTCTCTCTTTGTTTATGTATTTATTTGTTCATGAATGTTAGTATGATTTGTATTAGTCAAACCCTTAGTCTTGAGAGCAATTGATTGAGGTTTCCTTGCCCATGTCTTGAGAATAATTTTTACCTATTTAATACTTTCTCTATTGTGCATTTATGGAGCTTTGACATTGGTTGTTAATGTCATTAATGTGATTGGAAGCTTGATAATATGTAATGCTTGTATGATAACATGTTAGGAATGGGTAAAAGTAGCTAATTTCCCCTCTTTTGACATGGAATCCAAGAGCATGAGTTAGAGCTTCTAATTGGGTTCATGATGTTATAATTGCTAGATGAATATGATGTTGTTGAATACTTTGTCATGTTTATTCTAAGGTAGCAAGTAGGAGAAGTCATTGAATGTTGAACTTTCTTGACTAATCTTAGTAAATGCATAAATTGGTTCATTGCTTAGACATTCAGATTAATGTTTATAAGTGTTACCAAACTTGTTGATTCTTCGTACATGATGCCATTAATGGGACATCTCTAGGCATTTCTAGATTAAAGAGGTCATTAGTGAGGTATTCAAAGATGTCGAATTCACTCTTGCAAACTACTACCAAAGAAGAATAGAATATTTATCTTCAAAACAAGTAGCCAAAATAGTAAATAGGTCGTGGATTCAAGAATAAATAAAAGGCTTGGAAGTAGAAATCAATTGCACCCAAGATCCTGTAATTTGTGTTTAAATCAATGTTTGTAGTTTATTGCATGATTAGCTTAATATATTGTTTATGATAGCATCTTTACCTTTAAATTTCATAACTTAGAAAAATCAACCAACCCCCCCCCCCCCCCTCCCTCCCTCTTTACTTGCCTTTACATATCTATATATGTCTATAACTATGCTTATAACCACCTTCTATGTATGAACCCTTAGGAAATTTCATCTTCTTTGTGGACAACCCCGATTTGCCACAATATACTTAATTGTAGTTAGGAAGGACTTTAGGGCTTATAAATTATAACTTTAAAAGGTACGACAATGACCTCCCAAAAATGGGAGGCCGATTGCCTTCAAGATCTCATAATACGATTTGATTAAGTTCATTGCAATTTTTGTTCTATTGGAACTTATTAGACATTTCTTATTCAAATTTATGTATTAATTTTAATGATGTTTTCATGACTACTATTTTTTATAATAATTTAACTACTCCCTCCGTCCTAGGGCAATTTTCACTCTTTGACTTTTGTCAGTTGACTAAAAAAAGTTTGATCATTGATATCTATAATTGTGTGTAAATACAATTTATGAAAAGTTGATATTTTAAAAATACATGTTATTTCAAAACTAACAAGATCATATACGAATGTATCCTAACTTATTTATTAATTCAATTTTGTGGTCGAAGTTAACCAATTTTGACTAAGTGAATAGTTAAAGTGCAGATTTGGTAGGGACATAGTTAGTACCTTATTTGAACAATATATAATTGACTGTGTGTGTGATTTGATCTGTGCATGATTTTAAAAACTATTTTCAACCGTACCATTCAACACTATTTTCTACACATTTTTCTTTAAAAAAATCATTGAACAAATACTTTTGTAGACCAAAGCCAATCATTTTCAAACAATTTTAACTTTCAAAATTTCTAAGTGTAACATACATGTGACGTCGGTCATCCTTCGTATCACATGTCGGTAAAAATGACATATAATGCGAATTTGGCTGGCCTTATTAAATATTATATGCAACGTCGCACACTATTCGGTAAGATTATTTACTTTGTATTTTAAACCTTTTACTTCGGTTAATATAATAAATGAGGTAAAAAATATATTATTTACCTCGGTTATTTTTTTTACCGAGGTAAAATATAGCTTTTACTTCAAAAACATAACCGAGGTAAAAGAACCTCTCACTTCGGTTATTTGACCTAAGCCAAAAAACCAAGGTAAAAGGGGGCGAACTAATAAGTCATTTTTCTTGTAGTGCAAGGAGGTCAAGGTTTCTAAAGGGGACAAGGCAATGACAAGTAGTATAATCCATACTCCAAAAATTTACAATCCCAGGTGGAGAGACCATCCAAACTTTAAGTGGAGAGATTATTAAGACTCACAATCGAATCCCCAAGGTGGTCATCAAGGTGGGTATCAACCGAATCGTCAAGGAGGACAAGCCCAATACCAAGGAAATTAAGGGTACAATCGGGTTTCACAAAAATCCTACCCGAAGGATGAGGGGTCATCTAATCCCCGAGAAGGAAGATCAAGGTCGGAGCATGAGGAGCTCATGTATGCTATAGCCAATATAGTCACAAACTTGGAAGACCGAACCTCCTCTAGGTTTATGAACTTGGAGACCCAAGTTAGCCAAATTCCGTTTTCCATGGCCCAATTGGAGGTTAGGGATTCCGAGAAACTCCCATCACAACTGGAGTTAAACCCCCAACCACCTAATGCTTGTGCTATAACATTGAAGAGTGGGAAAGAGACCATAGAGCCCTAGAAAATTGGGAAGGAGGTGGAAGCGGAGTTTGTGGTAAAGGACAAAGAGGTCAAAGAGGCGGCCACTCAACCACCGGAGAAGCGAGAAATCAAGAAAGTACTTCCATCACCACCTTTTCTGGTGGCTTTGTAGGACAAGAATCAACAGAATGAGAACAAAGCCCTTTTTGAAGTCATCCGCAAATGCAAGGTAAATATTCCCCCTTTTATGCCATTTATCATGTACCTAGGTTTGCTAAATTTCTCAAAGAATTATGTACCCTTAGGAGAAATAAAACATTTAAAAATGGTGAGAAGATAAAAATTGGTAGTCAAGTGTTGGTCCTTTTTCAAAAGATACTTCCCTCTAAATGTGATGATCCCAACATATTTACAATTCCTTGTGTCATAGGTGGTAAGAATTTTCAAAATTCCATGGTAGATCTAGGAGCATCAATTAATGTGATTCCATATTAGTTATACGAATCCTTAGATCTTGGGCAATTGAATGAAACCAGGGAAGTGATCCAATTGGCCGAATGTTCTAATACCTACCCTAGGGGAATTGTGGAAGATGTATTGGTCAAAGTTGATAAATTTATTTTCCCAGCCGATTTCTATGTTCTAGATATGGAGAGTGACAAACGTGTCACCCCTATTTTGTTAGGAAGACAATTTTTGAAGACATCTAGAACTAAAATTGACGTGCCTAGTGGATGCTTGACCATAAATTTAATGGGGAAATTGTAAAGTTTAACATTTAAGATGCCATGAAATTCCCCAATGAGGATCATTCTTGCCATGCGATTGATATTGTTGACATTGTTGATGATTATGTGCAACTGTGCAAGATATGTTTGTGGTTGATGGCATGGATTGTTTGAAAATAACTTTGGAAAATAATCTTGATTTGAATGAATTTCATAATTATTCTTTGAGGGTAAATTTACTTGAGACTATAGAAAAACTTGATTTTGTTGTGAAGCTACCTATCAACCTCCCTTATGAAGTTTTCAGTGCACCTCGGGATGTGGACCCTATATCGCTTGAGAAGGCACTGGTAGTGGAACTGAAACCACTACTGGAGAATTTGAAATATGCGTTCCTTGGTGAGTAGATACTTTTCCCGTGATAATGTCGAGTAAACTCACCAAAAAATAAGATGGGAGGTTAATGGAGGTTCTTAGAAGCTACAAGGAGCTAATTGGGTGGACCATTGCCGATATTAAGGAGATTAGTCCATCCATTTGCATACATCGTATCTTGTTAGATAATGGGGCCAAACCGGTAAGGCAACCCAAACATTAGCTAAACCCATTGATGATGGAGGTAGTGAAGAGTGAAATTCTTAAGTTGCTTCAAGAAATGATGATTTATCCCATCTACGCTAGCAAGAGGGTAAGCCCCACCCAAGTTGTGCCCAAGAAAAGTGGTGTGACCGTGGTAGAAAACCAAGAGGGAGAGTTAATCCCCACTCAGGTGCAAAATGGGTGGAGAGTGTGTGTTGACTACTGTAGATTGAATGTGGCAACTAGGAAGGACCATTTCCCTCTACCCTTTATTAATCAAATGCTTGAGAGACTTTCCGAGAGAGATTTCTATTGTTCCTAGATGGGTACTCTGGTTATTTCCAAATTCCCATAGTCTCGGAAAACCAAGAGAAAACCACTTTCACATGCCCTTTCAGCACTTTTGCCTATAGGCACATGCCTTTTGATATATGATACACATTCCAAAGGTGCATGGTAAGTATATTTTTGGCGTTTATTAAGCACTCCGTAGAGGTCTTTATGGACTATTTTACCATTCATGGATATTCGTTTGATAGTTGTTTGAATCATCTATCGTTAGTGCTCAAGAGATGCATTAAAAGTGATCTTGTATTAAACTCCAAAAATGCCACTTCATGGTGGAAAAAGGCATTGAATTGGGTCATGTGGTCTCTTCCCACGGTCTTGAGGTAGACAAAGCTAAGGTTGACATAATCCAATCCCTATCATACCCTTCGAGTGTTAGAAAAGTTAGATCATTTCTAGGTCACGTGGATTTTTTCCGGTGTTTTATTAAGGACTTTTCTAAGATTGCCTCTCGTTTGTGCAAATTGTTTAAAAAAGAGGCAGATTTTATGGTTGACATAGAATTCCAAAGAGCCTTTGATACTTTGAATGTGATGCTTGTTTCCGTCCCCCATTATCTAACCCCCTAATTGGGACCTTTCTTTTGAGATTATGTGTTAAGCTAGTAGCTATGCCATTTGAGCAGTTTTAGGTCAAAGGGTAGGGAGAATCCCTCATGCTATATACTACGCCTCAATAACTCTTAATGATGCACACCGCAATTACTCCACAACTGAGAAAGATTTATTGGTGGTAGTATTTGCTATTGAGAAATTCATGTCATGCCTACTTGGTACTAAGGTCACTGTCTTCACGGACCATGAGGCTCTTCACCACTTGATAACCAAGAAGGAAGCCAAGCCTAGGTTGATTAGGTAGATACTTTTCTTAAGCGAGTTTGACCTAGAGGTGAGGGATAAAAGGGGGGTGATAATGTATTGGCCGATCATTTAAATCGACTGACATCTTCTAATGAGTCAGAGAGCGATATAGAGAAGCCTGGGAGGGAGGACATCCAGGAAGAATTTCCTGATGAATACTTGTTTGCGATTCAAAAGACTCACCCTTAGTATACCGACCTAGTTAACTCCCTTGTCTAAAACCCACCCCCCCCCCCCCAATTTCTCCAAGGCTCAAAGAGATAGGTTGATAAGTGAGGCTAAACACTATATGTGGGATGATCTATACTTATGGAAGCATTGCTCTGATCAAATGATCCAGAGATGTGTCTCAGAGAGGGAAGTGAGTTCAATTCTAAAATTTTATCACTCTCTTGCATGTGGTGGGCACTTTGGTGCCAAGAGAACCGCTTTGAAGGTGCTAGAAAGCGGTCTCCATTGGCCTCACATGATGAAGCATTCCTATAGATTTTGTCAATCTTGCGACAAATGCCAAAGAACAGAAAACATCTCCTAAAGGAATGGAATTCCACAAACAAGCATCTTGTATTGTGAGATTTGTGGGGGATTTACTTCATGTGACCATTCCTAAACTCTTTTGGTTGCACATATATTTTTCCCGTCATCGATTATATGTCAAAGTGTCAAGACAAAGACTAGTAGGACCAACCATTCAAAAGTGGTGGCAAAGTTCTTGAAGGTGAATATCTTTTCCCAGTCCGGGGTTCCTCGAGCCATGATTAGTGACAGAGGAACCCACTTTTGCAATCGCACAATCGAGGCTTGGATGAACAAGTATGGCATAACCCGTAAAACTTTCATGGTTTATCACCCACAATAAAATGGCCAAGTCGAGGTCTCTAATCGAGAGATCAAATCTATCCTTGAGAAAACAATCAACTGAAATAGAAAGGATTGGAGCATTCGGCTAGATGATACTTTGTAGGCATATAAAATGACCTATAAGACTCCAATTGGAATGTCTCTGTATCAGGCAGTTAATGGGAAGCCGTGTCACTTTCGATGGAGCTTGAACTTCAATATAAATTTGGATGAAATTGGTGTGCGTAGGAAACTTCAATTGCAAGAACTTGAGGAGATTAGGAATGACTACTATGAGAATTGCCTGATTTATAAGGATAGAACTAAGGCAAAGCATGATAGTATGATCACTAGAAATGGCATTGAGGTTGGTCAAAAATTCATTCTATTCCGATCACGTCTTTGTTTATTTCCAGGTAAAGTGCGTTCAAAGTGGATTAGCCCTTTTGTAGTGGTGAAAGTTTTCCCACAAGGAGCGGTAGAAATCATGAGTGAGGAGACTTCAAAAGTTTTCAAAGTTAATGGTCACCTCTTCAGTCCATATTATGAGTGTTTCCAACCAGAACTAGTCGAGAAAACCCTTCTCAATGACATAATTAGTGAGTAGAGGCTTCGGAATGTGAATACGTTGTGCTAGAGACGTTAAATAAACTTGGTTTTGATCATCCGGATGCCACTCGTGACATCCCGTTAATGTAGCTTCATTTGTGCTTTATACATAAGTCTCGTCGACGACATTAAATAAACTTAGTTTCGATCATCGGGATGCCACTCGTGACATTCCGTTGATGTAGCTTCATTTGTGCTTTGTTTATAAGTCTTGTCGACGATGTTAAATAAACTTGATTTTGATCATCGAGATGCCACTCATGACATTCCATTGATGTAGCTTCATTTTTTATTTGTTCATAAGTCGTGCCGACGACGTTAAATAAACTTGGTTTTGATTATCCGGATGCCACTCGTGACATCTTGTTGATGTAGCTTCATTTGTACTTTGTTCATAAGTCGTGCCGATGACGTTAAATATACTTGGCTTGATCATATTTAATTGTTTATCTTCATTGTTTTGAAGCAATATTATGCCTGGGCGATTATTTTCAATTTTTTTGGGAAATTGGGAGGAAACGAGGCAAAAATGAGAAAAATCAAAGATTCGGCAAAAATCGACCCAACTGGGAGCCAGTGCGCAGCTGCGCACACAATCATGTGGACCACACATTTAGCAGTTCGAGGGCAGAATCATAATCGACCGGGCGTACGGGCTGGGATCGCGGAAGCGTGTGGCCCGCACGCGCAACCAACCATCATCCCCATTTTATTTTATTTTTAAATTTTCTTTTATTCCCCTTACCTTTTTCTCCTCTTTTCCCCTTACCTTAGTGCAGAATTTTCTCACTCTTCATTTCTTACCCACACTCATGAATTCCATCTTCTTCTCCTACAATAAAACCCTTCACCCTCCACTCCTTAAATCCTCAATTTCTAACATAGAAATACTTACTCTACCATTCCTAAGCACTTTCCACACAAAAACATAATCAATTCATCTTCCAAATCAAGAAAATTGAATATTTCGCTTCAAGAACACTCAAAACTAAAAATTAGGGGGTCTTCAATCCGGAAGAGTTGTGAGATGTTGATATTTCTTGGAAATTAAGGATTATTGGAGACTTCTACACCAACTTAGAGCACCCAACTCAACCCGAAAATGCCAAAGCACTATATTGGGTAATTCTTGAAAATTTGCCCTCTTATGTGTTTTGATGAACTTAATGGTATAGTTGAGATTGTTGTGCATAAAGAGGGTTATAAGTTCTTTATTGAAGTTGTGGAAATACTTATTATGGTGGTAGTGTGTGTGCATTTTGTGGATTTTTGTGTGGTAATATTGTGGATTGTTGTGGTGATAGAGTGTTGTGGTGGTAGTGTTAGTGCATTTTGTGGATTTTTGAAGTGGTAATATTGTGGATTCTTTGGTGATAGTGTTGGGGCATGTTTGTGGATTTTTTTGGTAATAGTATTTGAGGGTTGGGTTTTGTGCTTCATATATTTTTTGGGGTGAGAAATTGAGTCATTTCTTTTTTATGGCCCCTAAGAAGAGAAAAGTGGAAGAAGCTAGATCCTCGAAGCCAACACCTACTGTAATTTTAGACCAAACACTTCCTTATGATGGGTTGAAAAGGATAGTTGGGGAATATGAAGAAAGATGGGAAATTTTGATCAACAATAGGTCCATGGTAGCTACTCGTTTTGCGGATAAAGATGTATAACTAAGTTGGATTTGTTGGATACGATCACTGCTCTATTGGAAAAAGGTGGCCTAGAATAATTCGTGAATGTTAGTGCACCCTCTTGTAGGTCATAGACACTCGAGTTCCTCTCCACGGTGAAGAAGATCACTTGTGAGGATGGAAGCTTGGGGATCGCGTTTCACCTAAGTGATAGAAAAAGGAAAACATCTTATGATGATGTAATGTTAGATTTTAGGTGAGACTAAATCCTGCGAGAGGAGTTATTTAAGAAAAGAGAGGGATACACCGACCAAGGATTTTGGAAACTTATCACAGGGGAAAGAAGATCTTATCGATCTAAAGCCTCTTCGATTATCCATCTCGAGATCCGGTATGTCCACCTCATTCTCACTCCTATACTTCTATGTCAAGGAAAGTATAAAAATTGTCCCACATATGATTTGAAATGCCTTCGGACATTTACACTGCGTGAAGAAGGTGCCACTGAGTGGGCTGACATATGGGTTGATGGATGCATCAGATTGTCGAACAAGGATTCAGGGCGTACTTGTGTTGGGGGAATAATCAAACTCTTGGAATGACATATGCATATTCCAACCCTGCCAAGCCTTATGGCAATTGGTTGCCAACTCGATGATAACTTTTACACTATCAAGAGTTTGGTAGGTGCAAAAATGTTGAAAAACATAGAAGACCCCACGAAGTTCATTTGGCTCTATCGTTATGGATAATCCTACATGGTGCTTCCATCAGACCACCTAGTGAGTTACCCAGTGACATTTTGGGCTTACCATCCCCCTCCGGAGACTAGTTCTAGTGGATTGGCGCCCTCTCGAGTGCAAGGAGGCGGCATTGTCGCACCACCACAAGCTCCGCCACCGAGACCACTTGTTCAATTCCATGAATATTTCCAAACCATGCATGGGAGACTTGAGAGTATGGACAATAGGCTTGGAAGCATGGAACAAAGAGCAGTTGACATAGACCAACAGATGGAGAGCCTTGAGTACTTTGTCGAGGACACTTATGAGGGCATGAATGAAAATGTAGATGCACTCCTTGCAATGCTCTCATTGACATCCAGAAATACCCTGCCACCAAAGTTAATGGAGAAGCGTTGGAGACGTAAAGTGGGGAGAGTAATGAGATGCACGAACCGAGACGGTGGCGCAAGAGCATTTCATATTAATCTTCCCTACTTTTGCTTTTGATTATTTATATGCATTGGGTACATTGCATAATCTAAGTGTGGGGGAGAGGGATTTAGATGCTCGTGTTTGTTCATTTGTTTAGTTGTAATTTTTTATTTGATTTCTATTAAATATACTAATAATAAATCATGCTAAGTTGAAAACACAAGAGGGCAACTTAGGTAAAATTCGGGGGCTCGAATAGGTTGAAAACTAGAAAGGGCAACTTAAGCAAAAATGAGAGGCCAAATGGTGTGGAAAAAGATGAGGGTGATCATTGAAAAATATGCGTGAAGCTAGGATGAAAATCCGAGAGGGCTCCTAGGAAAAATAAGAGAAATTGAATTTTTTTTATGCTGGTTTGTCTATTTGGTAGCTTTTTGGGTAGAGTAAGTTAGCTTTACATTATATTTATACCTCGCTCTTTTTTATGGTTGGTTGGTTGTTTAGATTACCTTAGAATTTGGGATATGAGAGTGTGAGAGATTCTTATATCTTGTGAGTTAGAGTAGTCTAGGAATAAAATGTTGGGTGTTTTGGGAAAACCTTTGCATGCTATTTTACGCTTAAGTATTTGCTTGTTCTTGTTTAATCGAGGACGAGTAAAGATTTAAGTGTGGGGAATTTGATGAAACGTCAAATGCATGTAATTTCCGAAGCATTTAACATATCTTTTGTTATCTTTTTGTTGGAATATTACTAGATTTAGGTAGGTTTACATCACAAGGGGTTTAGATGACCATTTTTGGTTTTCATATCTAAATCCTTCATTTTGTAACCTATTTTGAGTCTAATGGATTTGTGGCCTTATGAGTGATGTGCTCACTTCATACTATCTTTTTAGCATATTCGAAACACATATTTGTAATAGATTAGGGTTTTATGTAAGGTTATTGGATGTTTTATTGGTAATAAGGTTAGGATGATGATTTAGGAGTTATATCTTAACTCTCTAGTTTAAGAGATTTTTGGAATGCCCTTCATGATCATAGTCATGATTAAATATTCAAGAATGAAGGTTCACAAAGAAAAAAAGATCTTAGAAGTGAAGGCCAACATAATTTGGTAGAATAAAAGATCCGGGTTTGAAGAAAGAAGACCGGTCAATCGACACGAACGCTGACCGGCCGACCGGTTGAGTGCAACCGACCTGGTGCACGAGCCATTCACCTAGCCGCACGCCTGCGATCCTAAAGCAAAGGGGAAAACTGCCGTCAGATGGAACTTTGCATGGCCCGCGTGATGGAGTGTGTGGGTGCACGTCGACTGCTCAAACTGCGCCATATGGCCGCTCCATAAGGTGCGCGGCCCGCACACGTCTACTACACTTTTGACTTTTCTTGACCAATTAGACTATAAATAGCCTCTATCTTATCCTCATTTGATATCCCCGACTTTCCCCCTCTAAAAACCCTAGTTTGCATTTATTTCTCTTCATTTATTGCTTGTTTATGGGATTTCAATCTTCTGTCATGGGTTTTAGTTATCTAGGCTGTATATACTCTTGAGAGCAATTAGTAAGCATTTCTTGTATGAATTTATGATATTTGGTTTATTCTATATTGTGCTTTGATTATCAAGTACT
Source organism: Rubia tinctorum (assembly GCA_032355605.1). Lineage (NCBI taxonomy): Eukaryota > Viridiplantae > Streptophyta > Magnoliopsida > Gentianales > Rubiaceae > Rubia > Rubia tinctorum. Next base: position 3,951 of record JAULKM010114244.1, on the reverse strand, counting down.
TTTTGTGCTTTGTTGTGTGGTTAATGCATGATTTAAACTATGATGATCAACTAGTTTATGATTGTGAATTGATTGTTTACTAGGTTTTTGGTCAAATTCGGAAGATTTTGTATTTTGGTCGATGTGATTATTGTTAATTGGTGTTAGGTTGTAGTTAGGGGTGACAACTAATTATGATTTTTGATTGATGAAATTTCTTAGATTTAGTATTAATTTGAATGAGTTTGCCTAATTATCGATGTGACTCACTAATAACGTTTAGCATGATGGACTATTCTCATAGTCGTAAGTAGTAGATATACTTGTGCTATTTATATGTTTCTCGCTTGTAAGACATTGTGTTACTTGTGTTGGGTCTCCATGTTTATTGCTATCCTCGGGGCATTCTAGGATGCCGATTGTTTAAAATGACCCGAGGGTAAGGGCTATTTTGTGGCGCCGATCGCCCATTCTAGATTTAACCGAGGAGAGGTGAGAAATGTCTTCACTCGAAAGGTGTTTACAAGTTCTCCACAATCCGTGGTAAATGCATGATAATAGAATAATTAGTCAATGATCAAAGGATAACTAGAAATGTAAACCAATTGTGCCTAAGACCCGTTATCATCTTTGCTACATCTTTCGTGCTAGTGTGATCGTATTTACATAGCTTGTTCTATCGTTTGTTAACTTAGTTACTTAAAGTAGACATAGTGTTTTCTAAACTCAAAAAGTCTCCCACTTTCTTACCACACATTTGGAGTGTCATCTTTGTGTGCTTTTAATAACTACATTCAACACTCAATAAAACCCCATTTTTCTCGTGGATGACCCCAACTTGTCACTAGCTACTTTCTAGTAGTTAGCTGCAATTATGACCTATAAATACCATTTTTGAGAGGCACGACGGCGTCCTCCCATTTTTATAAAGGTGGAATTTCTTCACGAGTCCTTTTCCGAGACACTGTACTACCTAACAAATTGTATATTAATCATTTACGAATATAATAACAAATTTGGAACTCATACAACTAATCATTAGTTTATCCTAAACCCTAGCGCAACAAATTTCACCATTTCATAGAAAAAAATGAGAGGAAATTTTGATATAACGCAAGAGAGTCTAGAACAATAGAAATTAAATTACCACAATAAAAATTTGATAAATATACCACATTAGTCATGAGATGAAACTGATTTTACCTTCAAAATGATCTCCTCCCAAGGACACACTAGAAACACAAACCCTAACCCCAAATCTCCCTATTTGTAAGAGAATTTTTAGAAATGAGGAATATTAAGTGTAGGAACTAGGGTTTTGCATAATTTTGATGACCCATTTCGAAAATGTGGGATTGATTGAGAAACAAATGCTTGTATGAAGGTTCAGACTGTTCTGCAGCTGTTTTGATTGAATTGGTCAGGAAAAATGTTTTTGAAAGCTTCTAAGTAATAAGCCATCAGAAAAATTTTGGTTTGAGTTAAGATTAGATCCCACCCTAAGAACTCCCCCAAACCAAGGATCCGAATTGTTACATTTCCTAAGCCTATTTCCACATGCAAGATAAATGTTGATAACTCTTGGGACAGGTCTACAAATCTTTGTGGTATATGAATCATAGTTAGGAATTTGTCTGGTTGCTTACTGAGAGCTCAGACGAAACCGAGAAAGCATTTTTAGCTTTGCAATATGAAATCAAAGCTTCAGCAGCTGGTTACTTTTTGGTTGAATCTTTGAATTTAAGTGATTTCACTTTGGAAACTGATTGTCAATTAACTATGGATTGCATTAATGATCCTATAAATCCCATTGGATGTTATATGATGAGGTTTTTAAGTATCATTATTGCAAAAGAACACAACCATCACTCATATTTTAAGGCAGGGGAGCCAAATGGCTGATTACATGTCTAAACTTGCCCTAAGTGCCTTTCCAAATAAAAAATGTATTATATTTCTAATCTTGATCAGAAGGCTAGAAGTCTACTACACTTGGATAAAAATGGAATTCCTACATTTAGATTGGACTCTAAGAATGTATACTACTGATCCAGTGTTGTGTGACCGTAGGAAAAACACTTTTAACAAAAGAAAAATGAAGGAATCTACAGGGGATGATCAAGCTCTCCAGATAATGCAACCTGCTGAAATGGAAAAAGCTAAGGAACAATATTTTTTGAAAGATGCTCAAATGGGAAAAAAATGCTCAGGAACATAAGTTTTTGGAAGAACATGAAGTTTTCTTATCAATATTAGAGACACGAGATTTTTTATTACTATCAAATGACCTCATCCGAGACCATTTTTGCTCTGTTTTAGGACATTTAGATGCCTTCTTTTATGGAAATATCTAGGAAAATTTAGGAAGTCTGACCCATTATTAAACGACGACATAGGGAGTGGAGGTATAACAATTGAAAACACTATCAACATTTTCCTAGATATCATTTTTGGCAATCTTTTTGCCATCCTATGGCCTTTTGTAACTATTGGTTCAACGTAATACTTGAACTTACCATGTGTACCAGTGGCGGAGCCACAATTGTGCAAGTTAAGGCAATTGCCCTACCTTTTTTTTCAAAAAAAAATTATTAATTTTTTTTATAGTTAATTAATATATGATTTTTATTAGTTTTTATGTTTATTTTTAATTTTAGACCCATTTTATTCCTCTAAAATTTTAATTTTCTCAAAATTTTAACACTGTTTTTAAAGACAGAATTATCAAATTAAATTGTGGCCCACCAATTTTTTTTCTAACTCTGCCCCTGATGTTTATTGAAAAAATTCTATAAGTTTGGAGAATCTAATATAAATCTCTCCCATTCATATGGATTAACTTTAAAAAAAAGTTGTCAGTAAGTAATTTCTTTTAACTAGGGCACAAATGTTACAAAATTCTCAAAACTGAGAGACGTCACGGGAAATATGATAATCCCTCCGTTCTAAAATAATTAGCACATACACTTTTAATTCGGTATTTTATGCAAACTAATGTGACATAGAATAATTGCAAAAAAATAGGGACATTTTGGAAAAATAGTGGGCCCAGTAAAAAATGTTGAAATTAAAGATATGTTTTAAAATTTTTACAACATATTTTAAACTATTTTGGGTAAGAATTAAAATGAAAAATGAGCCAATTATTATATATTTTGTCGGAAAATGGAATTTAATGTCACTGTAGAAAACCCGTTGAGAACTGAGGAGGCGGTCGGCGATATTTGACGTAACTTAAATAACGCCCGTCATTAAAAAACATGAAAAATTGAACTAGCCGTTGGGAGTCTCAAAATTCAAAATCCAATTATTTGGCCCCTTCTCTCACAATCTCTTGTGCTTTTCTATCTCTTCCATCTCTCTCTCTCTCTCTCTATATCTCCCTTCTCTCACAATCTCTTGTGCAGAAAACCGCTCTGCTTCTTCGGGTTGCTTTGCCAGAGCGAACTGTAGCAGCCGTCCGATCAGATCAGGGCTTTCTGTCCATCTTTTCTGAGGTAAACTTTGCTCTATCGACTATGATTTTGGCTTCAATTCACTCTGTTAATTTTGTGGTTGTCTAGGGTTTGACGTTTCTGTTCATACGTTGTTCTCGATTGCTGTCTTGCGCTGTTGAATCTACTGATTGGATGTGTTTTTGGTTCTCCTCGTGAATAGTTATCGTATCTGTGTTTGTGAAATAATCATCTAAGAACTATTAGAATTATATAGTGAAATATCAAATTTAATTATATATAAATTGAGCGAAAAAATGGCATCATGAATGCGACTATACTTGTTGCTTTTCTGATTGAATGATATGGTCTCAAATCTTTAATTCGGCTAATTCGTTTTCAGAGTGTTCCTGTGGATCATCTAATCGAAATGACAGCTGTTAAAACTCCGGGAACCCCCGCTTCAAAGTTGGAAAGGACTCCGGGAACACCCTCTTCAAAGTTGGAAAGGACTCCGGGAACACCCTCTTCAAAGTTG
>JAULKM010114234.1:0-22279 GCA_032355605.1 Rubia tinctorum | reverse complement strand
CTTAGGAAAATCCCTCTTTTTTGTGAATGGCCCCGATTTGCCACTACTTAATTAATTGTATTTAGTAAGCATTTAGGGCTTATAAATTGTATCTTTGAGAGGTACGGCGATGACCTCCCAGTCATACATCACTACAACATATTTTAAAAAAAAGGCATGGTCAAAGTCATAGAAGACAATGATTCCGACGTATCCTTGCTTCCACAAGAGGGGTGGTATTATTATCCTGCTCTAAAAGAGAGTGTATGAGGAACCGAAGTGTCTTCGCTCCCCCGCTTCGTAGGAAAAGGGCTAATCATACTCTGGTTCTTGATCTTTCCAAAAAGCTTGCATAACTGCTTCACCCACTTTCAGCTCCAATTGCAGCTAAGACATTTTAAAGTCAACAAAAAGAACAAAATCATGTGGGGTTGACATCTCTCACAGATGATTAAAATGGTCGGCTTCTCAATTGTGCGAAGGCTTAAATACATCTTAAAACTTAATTGCGGAGGTCTGCTGCATGTTAATTAACAATAAGAGTGTAACAAAAGATCCCGTATGGATATTATATAATATGATGAAAGCATTTCATATGAAAAAATCTCATCATGCCCAAAATATGCATGGATATGGCACATAATTACGATGTGTTTTTAAATTAATTGCTTCACAACCAAGCAAGTTGATACATATTCATATTTGATTGGCAAGATGCACATCCACATAGTCTTGAATTAATCCCCCCATAACTAAGATCTTACATATAATTTTGAAAATAAATGTATTGATTTCCTTTGGGAGCCGTGGTCCTACATCCCTACATAATCTGTAATATTACCAGATTGCTCAAAATACTTCTACCTTCATTGAGAGTAGATACTGACCCTCATAAAAAATAAATTTTGTTCTCCTTTGACCAGGAGATACCCAAATGCTACTACTGTTTGAATACATAACATGTGTATCACCACAGGAACAACTTTCTTTTCTTCAACAGTGCGGCCATCAATCACGTGCTTCTCCATCACTACTATCTCGGAAACTGCAGGGTCCACAAGAACACACAAAATAACATCGGTAGCTATGAATTTCTTTTTAAAAATCCTTTTTTCTTCATGCTATCACACTAGTAAAAAAATCTAAATTTTAACAGCTCGATTTCTATTTTCGCTAAGTTTCATTTCTTTCTTCCTTTTCTTTCTCGTACAAATTTTTAAAGGAAAACTTTATTTTTGATTGTGGCGTGCATTTGAAGACGAAATATAAATATGGAGGATTTGTTTTTTGTTTTTTAAGCTATTGGAGTACACAGTGGTCATAACAACAATAAAAAAAAGTGTGCCAACTGTGTGCTTGCTTGGAACAAATGATATATGACATTTTCTGGGTGGTTTAAAGCGCTTAGAAGATTAATCGGTCAAGATGGATTTATATTTGGATCTATATACAGCTTAAGATGCAGCTAGAAAATTAGATAAACTTGAAACTGACAGCAGTCACGAAGTTGGACATTTAATGAAGCCAAGGCACCGATCTCTTGCGGAAATTCTTAGTGCTGACAAAGCGCATGCAGGATCAAAGGCAATCTCCAAAGTGTAGCCGAGCCTACAAAAAAAGAAGCTCATGGAAAGACAAAGGAAAGGCCAAAGTCATATAGGACGATGATTTCGAGGTAGTCTTGCTTCCCCGAGAGGGTGGGATATTCATCTGCTCGAAAGAAGAGTGTACGAGGAACCGAAGTGGTTTCGCTCCCCTGCTTCGTAGGAAAAAGGGTAAGCAGACAGTGGCGCTTGATCTTTCTAAAAATATTGCATAACAGCTTCAGCCAGGGGTGGGCAAAAAAAAACCGAAAACCACACCGAAAATTGAATTATCCAAATTCAAATAAGCCAAACCGAATTTAATATAAAGTTTTATGATGTCCGAATTGAATAAACCAAATCCTGAATATGGTTTTTGGATCAGTTTTGGATATTAAAACTCAAACCGAAATCAGAACTGAATACCGAATTGTAATTAATTAATTAAATATATATATATATATATATTATAATTTAATTTTTTAAAAAAATTAATGTGGAGGACCAATCTTTATATTTAAAAAATTATCCCAAACTCTAAAGTCTAAGTAAGTTTGGGGTAATAAGTGAATAATATAACTTACCCTAAGTAAATTTGTGGAGTGCTTGAAGGTGTAGGTGAATGTGAATGTGAATGTGAATGTGGAGTGTTTGATGGCTTGACAATGTGAAGGTTTTGAAGATAAATATTAAAATGACTAATTTTTATTTAATCTTAAATGTAATGCTTAAATTGTTACGTTGAATTTGTAATATACTTTTGGATTTTTATTTTGAAAACTTGATTTTGATGATGTCGAAATTAGATTACATATTTTAATTTAATTTTAAATTAAATTAAATTATTCAATTTTAGAAATTATTTTTTAAAAATTACAGTCAATTCGGTTTATTCGGATTAAATTCGGTTTCAAACCAAAACCGAATTCTGTATTCGGTTTGGATAATTCAGGTTATTCGGGTCGAATTCGGTTTTGGGATTTTTATGGGCAAAACTGAATAACTCAAACCGAATAAACCAAAAACCGATTAAACCGAACCGAATCCTACCCCTAGCTTCAGCCACTTTCAGCTCCACTTGCAGCTAGGACTTTGTAAAATCAACAACAAGATCAAAATCATGCAGGGCTGTCATCCCACAAAGATGAGTAAAATGGCCAGCTTCTCAATTTAGTGGAGGTTTAAATACAACTTACAAATCAATTGTGGAGGTCTTCCATTATTGCAGATACATGTTCGTTAATGATAAGAGTGTAACAAAAGATCACTTGTGGATATTATATAATATGATGAAAGTATTTGATATGTGAAAATCTCTTCATACCCAAAATATGAACAGATATGACACATATTTATGATGTGTTTTGAAATTAATTGTTTCACAACAGAGTTAGTTGATATATATATTCATATTTGTTTAGTAAGATGCATATCCACAGAGTCTTAAATTAATCCCCATGTAACTAATTAAGATCTTACATATAATTTTGAAAATAAATGTATTCTTTGGGAGTCGTGGTCATACAACACTACAACATCTGTAATATTACCAAATTGCTCAAAATACATCTACCCTCATTTAGAGTAGATCCTGACTCTCTTAAAAAGAATCGTTTTCTCCCCAAACCAGGAGATCCCAATTGCTACCACTGTTTGAACAGTTCGGCCATCAATCACATGCTTCTTCATCACTACTATCTCGGCAACTGTAGGGTCCGCAAAAACATACAAAAAACATTGGCAACCATTTTTTCCCAAAAAATTATGTCCGCTTCATGGCGTTCAACCTACAGATTTGTTTCTTAATCTTACCAGCCTAATTTTTTGTTTTACTAAGTTGCTTTTCTTTCTTCCTCTTCTTTCTCTTACAATGATTTTTTAAATTAAAACCTTTTTTTAAATGTGGCCTTCATTTGAAGATGAATTATAAATATGGCGGAATTTTTTCCCCAACTATTGGAGTACATAGTGTGATAACAACGATGAAAAACAAAAGTGTGCCAATTGTGTGCATGTTTGGTACAAATGATATATGACATTTTTTGGACGGTTTCTAGCTCTAAGAAGATTAATCGGTCAGGATGAATTTTATATTTTTAATTCTCCATAAATATAGAATAAGGATTATATATAAATTAAAATTTTAAAATGAATACATGATAATAAATCCAATTTCTTAATTTAGACAAACGTAATTTGTCCTAAAGTTTTCAAGAAATGTTAGTAGTTTCTTTGTTGAAAGTTAGAAGAGCACACAAAAGAATGGAATTATTATTTTTAAAAGAAATAAACATTACATTCATCCATATTTTCCATGTCTGAGTTCCGGCTAACCTATCCTGAAAGCATCATCCCAAAAAACCATCCTTCTCTAGAAATACCTTGGTCATGACCTTTTCCTATCGAAATCTTATATCGGGTGAGGCCACGACCACCACCAAATCAAACAACCACCCCCTTCTCCCATATAGGTAGTTTTAGGTAGCGTCTTCTTCCCTCCTTCCCTCCTTCCCTCCTTTCCTACTTTCCTCATCATCAAACTCAAACACCGGCCACCCTAATAATACACTAGTCGTCGAGTTGCTATCTTGGTCACCATTACTATCCGGTCTCTCTATCGCGGCTAGAGAGCCGCATGGTGAAAGCATTTTAGCTTGGGAGTACGGTCTCTCGAGAACTTACACGCTTAACAGCTGGTCTCAGAATGTTAACAATGGCATATTCGTTGGAAGGGCCACAGCAATTCCAACAATATTTAATGGAGAATCTGAGGGTCACCGGCCTGGTGAGGGTGGATCGGATGAGTATGTGAGGGTGGAGGTTTCGTTTTTATTGTTTTTCCTTCTTTCCACTTTGCTTTTGTTTTTTCCCATCCATTTTCTCTTTTTTTGGATGTAAAAACTATCAAACTTCCAACACTTTTTCATCTCACAATTAGATCTGGTATGCAACCTTAAATGAGAAATCCTGTCACAAATTCCAGAGAGAGAAATCTAGTGATTTCCTGTCTAGGGTGGGGCTACGGTTGGTGCATATTTGTGGTTTAAGTGTAGAATGTTATATGTACCAAATTTTGGTTGTTGAAATGGTATGCAAGTTTGGATAAAACTAATAAAATGAAATTTATTTAAAAAGAATATAATTAAGTGCGAAAATACCCTAAACAGTTCCAATCAATTTGTTTTGTACACATGAACGTTTCTTTGGTCACGAAATGTTTAATCAGTTACTTGTTTCTACATTTGTAAACATTATAGCACAAAAACACATAGTCATACATCACCAGAGTTACATAACCGTAATACCGTATGAAGAGGAAGCTATTAATGGTCCGATATTAGCTTGGCAGAAATGGTTTAAAGCCATTAGTAAAGTCTTCACGATCATAATACAGTTCCATTGCTTTAGCAATTACAAGATGTACACCAATCCTTTATCCTTGAAAAGATTTGGATTATCAAGGAACTCTTCATATTTTTTAGGGATATTATGAACGGAGCAATGCAACAACTATTTAAGTTCAACGAGAGTAATATGCCCAACTTCTCAATTGAGCGATTGTTTAAATACAACTTACAAATCAATTGCAGAGGTCTTTCATCTATTTGTATATGAATGTTAGTTTACAATAAGAGTGTAACAAAAGACCCCTTTTGGACATTATATATATGACGAAAGTATTTGATATGCAAAAATCTCATCATGCCCAAAGTATGCACGGATGTGGCACATATTTATGACATTTTTTTGCAACTGATTGCTTCACAACAGAGTTCACAATAGATGCACATCCACATAGATGCAAATGTCAAGACTACTACGACAATAGATGACGACATGCCAAATTTTGATCAAACATTTAAATAATATGTTCGGGATCCTCTAAATGTCATGGCTGGTCCTATGACTAGGGAGAGAGTGAAATATAGAGATGCGGCTTTAAATGCTTTCATGGATCAACGTCAATAATTGAAGAATAAGTCAACATCAACAAGTTCTTGTATTAATTGTTCAAGAGTGTCGAGGAAGTGAAGACACCGTGAAGAACACTATACTCTTTTTCAGACTGGATTTTTTCTTGTGAACTAAATTATTTCATTTTGAATTTTATATGTTGAATCCGACCATATGGGATTTTAAGGGTCTAATCTCGAAATCAGTCCATTATGGTTTAGAATATTCAGTACTGATTTGACTAGAATTTGATTTGGCACGATTAGATAAGGTAATATTCATTCAAGAATTAATCTTGATGAATTTTGGCTATGATTAGGTTATTTTGGTATTTAGTTAGATATTGTTTTAACTTCCTAAATCTGCCATAATTCTTTTCAGTTTCTGACAAAAATTACCAAATCTCATTCTGATTATAATTAGGGTTTGGCCAAATTATACCCTATAAATAGGGGAGACCTTTGGACGAATTTCACACATTATTATCAATCAAATATTTAGAATTTCAAGTTTATACTCTTTGCTTGAAAGCGTTTTTATTTTTGCTTAATCATGTGGGTTAATTAAACATCAATATCCTTTATTTGTGAACTAATCCTGCTGGCTAGTTAGTGAGCAAATTTGAAATTGAGAGCAACCCCGAGGGCTAGTCGAGATCAATTTTGGGCGATCAAGTGAGGGTTTGCAGATTCATTCGGCCAAAGATTTAAATTCTACAATCCAGAGTTCCCGCAAGAAGATTCATATCAATTGGTATCAGAGCAAAGCGAACGAACTCCTTGTGGCTGAAATTTCACAGGGTTTTTTGAGTTCTTGTTTGAATTTATTTTCGATTTTTTCCGTTGACATATGCATATAAAATATTTTGAAATTTGTGCCTTTTTTTAATGTAGAATGAGACAGTTTGATGAAGCACAAAAGTTTGTCACATTAGTTTTTTGATCACATTTCTTATGGTGGCGACAGGTGCTACTGTGAAGACCCCTCTTAACATTTCTAATTCTAGCCCTGGAGTGCGCTCCCCCTCATACATGCCCGGGTACTCTCGTACATGAAGTAGCAGTATGGACTACTCTTGTCAATCTCTGACACGAATCGGGAACCCGATACAAATCGACATGATCGAAATCAACTCGAAACTCTAATCTGACCCGAAAAATAGCGACCCAAATCTGCACCCGACACTACCGAATTCAACCAGAAACCCGAATCTGACCCGAGAAATATTGACCCGAACCCGCACCCGACACGACCAAAGTCAACCCAAAACCCGAATCTAACCCAAGATATATCTATATCGACCCGAACCCGCATCCGACACGACTAAAGTCAACCCGAAACCCAAATCTAAACCGAGATTTCAATTTGTAGTTACGAGTAAAGTTTTTACTTTTGCACTTAGATCCCTCCAAGAAATTTAGAATTGTCAAATAGCAAAATTGACGACACCAAAATTCAATTGAATAGTATACGATTGCGATTTGGGCATGTATAGGTGAACGGACGTGTCTCAAAATTCAACATTGATTACTTGTACACAATTTTGGAAAATTACACAGTGACCCAAAATTGTGTTTCCCCAATATCTATTATTCCAAAATACATGATTTTTGTTATTCTTACCAAAATATAAAAAATATTGAATAATAAATATTTTTGGTTAATTGTGGGAAAGCGCTAGTAAATGTTTTAAAGTAACTTAGAGTTGGTTACACAAAGTAAGAAAGAGAAATCGGAAAGGATTACGGATATGTTCTTGTGCCCGATCAATAATAAATATTCCATTACGGATTTGGAAAATAAAATGGGGGGTGTATGGATTTCAATTTGGAGTTACGAGTAAAGTTTTTAATTTTTGCACTTAGGTCCCTCCAATAAATTTGAAATCACGAAATTGGCAACACCAAAATTCAATTTAATAATATACAATTGTGATTTTACGATTTGGGCATGTATTGGAGTACAGAAGGACCTCAAAAGTCAACATTGATTACTTGTACACATTTTTTAAAAATTACACTATGGCCCAAAATTGTGTTTCCCCATTTTCTGTTACTTCAAAATACATGATTTTTGTTATTCTTACTTAAACATAAAAATATTAAATAATATATTTTTTTGGTGAATTGTGGGAAAGCGCTAGTAAATGTTCTTGAGTAACATAGAGTTGATTACATAGAAGTAAGAAAGACAAATCGGAAAGCATTACGTATAAGTTCTTGTGCCCGATCAATGATAAATATTCCGCTACGAATTTGGAAAGTAAAATGGGGGTGTATAGGGAATTACCAAATTCAAGCGGATTTCAATTTGGAGTTACAAGTAAAAATTTTACTTTTTGCTCTTAGGCCCTCCAAGAAATTTGGAATTGTCAAATCACGAAATTGGCGACACCAAAATTCAATTTAATAATATACGCCTGCGACTTTGCAGTTTGGGAATTTATTGGTGAACGGAAGGGACTCAAAAGTCAACATTGATTACTAGTGCACATTTTTGAAAAACTACACAGTGGCCCAAAATTGTGCTTCTCCATTATCTATTGCTCCAAAATACATGATTTTTGTTATTCTTACCTAAATATAAATATATTAAATAATATATTTTTTGGTGAATTGTGGGAAAGCACTAGTAAATATTGTCGAGTAACTTAGAGTTGATTACATAGAAGTAAGGAAGAGAAATTGGAAAGGATTACAGATATGTTCTTGTGCCTGATTAATGTTAAATATTCCGTTACGAATTTGAAAAATAAAATAGGGGTGTATAGGGAAGCACCACGTTTGAGCAGATTTCAATTTGGAGTTACGAGTAAAGTTTTTACGTTTTGCACTTATCTCTCTCCAATAAATTTGGAATTGTCAAATCACGAAATTGGTGACAGCAAAATTCAATTGAATAATATACGATTGAGACTTTGCGATTTGGGCATGTATTGGTGAACGGAAAGGGCCTCAAAACTCAACATTGATTACTTGTACACATTTTTAGAAAACTACAATATGGCCCAAAATTGTGTTTTCCCATTATCTATTGCTCCAAAATACATGATTTTTTTTATTCTTACCTAAATATAAAAATATTAAATAATACTTTTTTTGGTGAATTGAAGGAAAGCACTAGTAAATGTTCCAAAGTAACATAGAGGTGATTACATAGAAGTAAGGAAGAGAAATAAAAAAGAATGCAGATATGTTCTTGTGCCCGACCAATGATAAATATTGCGTTACGGATTTGGAAAATAAATTGGGGGTGTGTAGGGAAGCACCACGTTCGAGCGGATTTCAATTTGGAGTTACAAGTAAAGTTTTTTCTTTTTGCACTTAGGTCCCTTCAAGAAATTTTGAATTGTCAAATCACGAAATTGGTGACACCAAAATTCAATTGAATAATTTACGATTGCGACTTTGCGATTTGGGAATTTATTGGTGAACGGAAGGGGCTCAAAAGCCAACATTGATTACTTGTACACATTTTTTGGAAAATTACACTTTGGCCCAAAAATTTGTTTCCCCATTATTCATTTCTCCAAAATACATGATTTTTGTTATTCTTACCTAAATATAAAAATATTAAATAATATTTTTTTTGGTTAATTGTGGGAAAGCAATAGTAAATGTTTTAGAGTAACTTATACTTGATTACATAGAAGTAAGAAAGTGACAATAAACCGAGCAAAATAATTACACGACAATAACCCGACATGACAATAAACCGACCTGACCCGACCCCGTAGAAAACAATATACCCATTTTAAATTGATTTGATAGTAACCCGACTCGACCGAACCCGACAAGAGAAAAAAATCCAACACGTATCAACCCGACACGACGCGAAAACTAAAAATTGACACATTTTTACCCGACCTGTTTTAACCCAAACCGTTTCTAACTCGACACGAACCCGACACAATTATCCGAATTGACACCACTAGTAGGGACACAAAGTCTAGAAGGTGATCCCACTATTTTTTCTCGCCATTTCGGTCGAACAAATTAAACTGCCACGGCATTGAGGACCCATTTGTTAGCCTCTTCAACAAAGCGGGCCAAATTGTTTTCCGGGTACATGACATCCTTCATCCATCACACTTGGGCCAAGATGGTGTCAAGTCCTGAGTTAAGCACGAGAGGCCGATGAAAGTTCAACGAACTAGGGCGGCCGGCAGCGAGAATGCCGGAAACAGAACCCCCCAAGAAATTATTGAATTCAATTTAAAATTCATTTTTAACAATCTATTAATATAAGGTCTAGCAATATCAGCTTTGTGCGTTCTTTATCCAAATTTTGGATACATGTAGCAAATACTCCTTTTTATCAAATTACAAATTCTTAAATAGTAATTCTTCCTAAAGTTTGTGAATATCAAAATAATACTTCATATGGCCAATCTAAAATGAACAAAAAATATAAAGTCCGCAGTAAAGTGGCGTGGGACACTTGTGTGCAAAAAAAAATCCCACACATTCCATCTTGTGTTAAAATATTGAATTCATAAAACGTTTTAAAAAAACAACTAGATTATATTTGAAATTCACTTTATTTTCTCAATACATATATATTTTTTATTATTATCGGTTTTTATTATTTTAAATATCTGTGAAATTCTTGCATGAGTAGATCATTGACGATTATCAAAAAACAAATCTCGTTAATATGGGTTCTCAATCATGAAACAATAGCAGATTGTCAGAGGCATACAAGCCAACATGGTTTGAAGGAAGCAGTTATATGCCACAGAATTACAGGGGGATTATAAAAACATCATAGGAACTCAGTTCCATGGTTACAATTTGATCAACTCAAGCAGTTCTCTTTATGATGTGAACTCCATTGTCAGTATCCACAATGTCACTCATCCCACCCACTTTCAGTGCAAATGTTGCTTCTTCAAACGGTTTCTGCATCCGCCCCTTTCAAAATGGGCCGAGATCTTCGTCGCGCTTGTTATCAATTTAAAATATGTTTTACAAAAAAAAAACAAAACATCTCCCACCACTTCAGAAAATATTAAGATTGGAAGAATCTTTCACATTGTCTAATATGTGTGCATAATTTGTGCAGGAAGTGCACACACGTGGTACTCACTTATCCAAAGTGCAATCATCCTAGAAAAACATCACGAATCACTGAAAAAATGTAAAACTTGACAAATAGAAGGGTGTTGAAGAAAAAAAGATGAGGAAATTTAACTTAATAGAAAGACATTGAAATGTCAAGTAGACGAAGCAATATAAAAGCCGGTTTCTATTTTTTCATCTCTTTCCAAACTTTTCCCATCTCAATCTCAAATTTCTCCCCCTTCTCAGCGGCAAAATAAGGGGAATATTAGGAGGGTTTGAATCAATAACCTCTAACACAAAATTTCAGCTGAATATTACACGCGTCACCTTGCATGCAATTGAGCATTTTTTCTTGTGTCACATCTGACCTAATATTTTCTTCAAAGCCCTCTTTATATAAGGCCTAGTTTATGGTTACTACTTACCCAATTTTCAGCCTCAACAATTTTCTTCCTTCTAAATATCCTGAAGTTCAACAAATTAAGGTAAGTTATATGTTTAGATATAAGTTTTATTTGGTGTAGTTACAATTAAACTAAATTTTGATAAGAAAAACTAATATTATCTCTATATGAAAGTCTCCCTTTTATCGTTATCCATTTTACTATTTTGTTTACATTTTTCCTTCGACAAATATTTTTCGTCATCTTCTAATTTGAAAACGTTCGAGAGGGGGGAGGGGGCTTAATCAATATGCTAAAATAGGATAGAGTAATTGTGTGTCAAATCTTAAAGATTATAATAAAATCCTCTTTCTTAGAAACAAGAAATATATTAAATGGTTTTTTTTGAAATGGTCTCATTAAACGTGCCGAGTATGGCCACGTCTATGGTTTATTTTTATGTAGAATGTGCAGCTTCATTGAAGAATAAATGTTTGTAACATTAAATTATTTTATATAAAAAAGTACCTAGATGTCTATATGTTTATAACTAATTCCCTAGATACCGAAACCCCCTCACTTCTTCTAAAAGATAATAACTATTGTGCAAAAATGTGAAACCAGGTTGCACGTATTTCCCCCATTTAATATATTTGATCACTCTAGACAAGAACAAAAATCTCAATTGTTGATTTGGACTTGATTGGACTCAATCCCAAATTGTAATAATGCTTATACCAATGATCGGTCCGGTAATGTTAAATTTCTCTTTTAATCTTTAAATTATTATGTGATCCAATCAGTTTTACTGATTTGGACTGACATATGAACCCAAGTAAAGATCATCCAAACAACAAAAAATTTGATCTATTAATCCATGAAATCGTTAAGAGGAAATTGTTGATCCAAAAAAAAAATCAAAAGTTCTCCATTGTTGATTTTTTTCTTCATTGATGACCGAATGTATCTTAAGTATTAGAGAAAGCGAATGAGATCTAGATCTAATTTGGAAAAGGGTTAAACATAATTAAATACAGAAAAGGAAACAGATAACAGCATAATTATATTATATTGAGGATTTCTAGCCTAAGCTTTGATATGCTTGTTACCTAGCCTAACTTATACTTCCTCCGTTCCAGCAGAATTGGCAAAGTCAAATTTTCAAAGTCAAATTTGTCAAACTTTGACCAAAAATATAAATTAATATACATATAATAAATATATCATGTGATATATTGTTGAATTCATCTTAATATATATTTTTTAAATATCAACTTTTTATACGGAATTGGTATATGTAGCTAGAGTTATTGATGGTCAAACATGATCATTGCAGACCGTGTGCACAGTAAACCGGCCAATTCTGCCAGGACGGAGGGAGTATTATCTAGCCTAAGCTTATCATGCTTGTTATATTAAAATAACATTATAATATTAAAATAAAGCTCTGTAATGATTGTTATCTAGCCTAAGCCATGATATTTTCTTCAACTTAATTAGAAAATTTAAATTTCACATGAGGAAATTTCCAATTTCAAAGACGAGACTCTTGATTTGCCAGGCGCAAATTCAGGTTTAGAGATTGATTTTTCAAGGATGACAAAGTCAGTGTAGATTATAACTTAAGTTTGTCTGTTCTTGCTGCGACTTCGATTGCTCTTCAGCACGTTTGTGCTTCTATCTGGAGCAGTGAGTTAGATATAACGCAATATGATCCCTGCAGGTGGTTGTTGATGGTTACCTTTGGAGATAATCCGTGCACCTGCACCAATAGACTTTGAGCTAATGAAGGAGCCATCAGAGTATATCTCTTCACACTCCTATTGTTGTTGGGAGTGTTGAAATTTGGGTGTTTTTTCTTCCTCTACATGTATCAATTCCTGGCCAGGATGCATGTCTTCCCTTTCTGATCTATATATCTATGATAAACGAGTATTTAGCCTTTTCCCGACTTTGAATTGGAACTAAGTTCTCATCTTGAATAATTTGCTTACCTTGTCTTTTTTTTATCTCTCACATGAAGAAGAATCATAATTGAATTTCCGCCTATTCCTGGAGCATTTTGCAACCACTCAAAGAACCAATTCACAAAATATATTCTTTACCCTTGGTTGAAATTAAAATCGAATGATGATTATCCCAAAATCCTTTGATAAAATGCACATTGTAGGAAAAGATGTGAGTTACTCTCCTCCTCTTGGTAAAATCTTGCACATATGCTATTTGGAGTTAGGTTTCTCTTTTTCCCGTTTAACCTCATCAGAAGATCATTGTTGATTGTTCTTTATAGGAAAACTAGAATGACCTAGTGTAGTATCAAGTTCAAGATCTTACACCTCATTTTCCTCCTATCTAGTGAATACAATGGATTGAGTGTGGCAGGTTGGAAATCCTTATGCAACATGATATCCCTTCTTGACCATGTAGAATTCATATTTGTTTGGGCTCCATAGGGCTTGATTTTTTTCCTTTCAATGAGTGGTTGAAGTGTTTTGACAATATATGAGGTACTGATCGATGTGGGAAGATATCTAGAATGAACAGCGCTCTGCAAGATTATTATGTTCTATCAGGTGTGTAATTGTGAGATTCGTTGCTAATCTAACCATTTCTCTTTGAGATATTGGATTCTGTTTTATTTGGAATCTATTGATCATGTATACTAATGTTTTTTCCATTCATCCCTCTCCATGCTAGGTTATCCGTGATGATGTTTCAAGCCCATAAACTTGATTTCCACAACTAATAATCTCCACTTCTAAGGATTGCGTATCTAGAATTTCTATTACATAGATATTTTTGTTTCCACGTTATAGCTTCAAGAAGCAGAAAAGTTTGTCACGTTAATTTTTTTTATCACATTACTAAAGGTGGCGACGGGTGTCGCAGTGAAGACTTTCTAGCATTTCCCATTCTGGCATTGAAGCACGCACCCCTCATACATGCACTGGTTCTCGTACATGAAGTAGCAGTAGGGACACATGGTCTAGAAAATGGACCCATTATTCCTTCTCGCCATGTCAGTTCCAGGCCTTCAATTTTTTATCGAACAAAACCGACAGAGCCTTGAGGACCCACTTGCAAGCCTCTTCAACAGAGGGGGCATATCATTTTCTAGGTACACGATATCCTTCGTCCATCAAATATGGGTCAGCATGGTGGTCAAAACGTGAGTTAAGCACGAGAGGCTGATGATGGATTACTATTTAAGTGGGCCAGTGATAGCGGTGGCGAGAATGCCAGATATTACATGCTTCACCTTGCATGCAATTGATCATATTTTCTTATGTCACCTCTGATCTAATATTTTCTTCAAAGTCCTCCTCATATAAGGTCTATTCCATGGTTACTACTTACCCACTCTTCATCTACCCTCAACAATCTTCATCCTTCTAAATATCCCGAAGTTCAACAAATTAAGGTAAGTTTAATGATTAGATATATGTTTTATTTGGTGTAATTGCAGTTCAAATAAATTTTAAAAAGAAACACTAGTAGGATCTCTATGTGAAGGTCTCCCTTTTATTGTTATCCCTTTTACTATTTCGTTTTGATTTTTTCCTTCCATCAATATGCTAAAATAGTACAGATCAAATTTGCTTGATTAGACTAAAATTCTTATTGTTAAGAACAAGTAATATATTTAATGTTTTTAAATGCATGGTCACATTAAAAGTGCCAAGTGTGTGCCACATCTGTGCTTTTTTGTGTAGAATGTGACAACTTGATGAAGCAGAAATGTTTGTAACGGTAATTATTTTTTATTAAAAAAAGTTCCCAGATGTCTTTTTGTTTATAAATAATTTCGTAAATACTGAAACACCCAAACTTCTTCTAAACGATAATAACAATTGTGCAAATATGTGATACCACGTTGCATGTATTTTGCCCCTTGATTTATATGATCACTACAGACAAGAACACAAATCTTCATTGTTGATTTGGACTTGATTGGACACAAACCCAAATCGTAATAATGTTGATACCAGTGATCGGGCCGGTAATGTTAAATTTTAGTTTTAATCCTGACATTATAATGTTATCCAATTAGGTTTACAGATTTGGACCAACATATGAACAATCCTAGAAAAGATCATCCAAGCAGCAAAATTATAGATCTTTTAACTACAAGAAATTGTTTTGAGGAAACCATTGATCTAACAAAATCAAAAGTTCTTCAATTTTGATAAGTTTATTTATTTCGGATTTCATCACCACGTTGTACATCTAGAATCGGCCATGTTTTCCGACTGTGACTAGTGGATTCCGCCGCTGGTAGGAATTTTTCAAAATAAGTAAGTAATTTTATCTTCATAGATTGCTGAATAAGTTTTAGAAAAAGAGGCCGAGAGCTAGATCTACTTTGAAAGAGTGTTAAACATAATTAAATACAGAAAAGGAAATGGATAACAACGTAATAATATTAAAATAAAGGATTTCTAGCCTAAACCTATTATGCTTGTTATATTAAAATAACATAAAAATATTGAATAGAGCTTCATTATGCTTGTTATCTAGCTTAAGCCTAGATATTTTCTTCAACTTAGAAAATTTAAATTACACATGAGGAAAATTCATAATTCAAGGACGAGACTCTTGATTTACCAAGTCACAAATTCAGGTTTGGAGATTGATTTTTCAAGGATGGCAGAGTCTGCGTAGATTATAACTTGAATTTGTCAGTTCTTACTGCGATTTTAATTGCTCTTCAGCACGTTTGTGCTTCTAAACACTCATTCAATAATTAATCTCAATGGGGGTACCATTAACAACATGATCAAGTCAAGTTAGAAAGATGGAACCTTACCACAATTTTGATTCATGGAATCCCCTCCCATCGGAACATCTTCCTTTTCCCTTTGTTTCTCCATTTGGCTTCTATTGTGGTGGACAATTTGGGTGTTTTTGTTTGTTAGAGGAAAAAAGAAATGGTGTTGAAGAAAATTAGGTCTTTGTAGGAGGGGGAGCCATTTTTAGCAATAAATGCTTTTTCAACGGTTTTTGGTGTCATTTTCCAAAGTATGGAGAATAAATGTATTCTCCCGCCAGAGATGCGACGTTGCATTGCACATGTGACATGTCGGTCATAAGTTTTTTAGATTTATTTATGGGTCAAAATAGGCCCAACATGCCCATATCATATGAATGTCCGACATTACACACGTGTCGACCCATTGTCGGGTTATAAGATGTATTTCACGGTCATGGTAATGACATCGGTTCAATGGGATATAATGACCTGTGTATGGACCAAATGTCTCATTACACATAAATATACGATGTCGCCAACATTTCGGTCAATCATCGATAAGCGAGACATCTAACGCGACATCACATTCGATGGTTTTTATAAGTTTTCTTAATTTGTTTTATGGACAAAAAAATATACGTTCTATTGGTTAGGGTTTCCATAATAAGTCATATCATAGTGAACATTAATACATTGCAAAGGTACAAACATTACCCGTTCGACAGTTAAAATTGATGAAACCTAGTAATAGCCGATGTCAGTTCCACCAACTACGTATGGTTTTCCATTTAAGCCAGTAATAGTCAACCCACATCACATAAAATGGCTCACAAAGGCTCACAAATTGGTGGCAAACTTATACCTCCAGAGTTGGTTTCTACACATCACTACATGTGTAAGTTTGACATCGAGGCCAAAAGAAATAATAGCGATAACAATTAAATACAATTCTCATTATAATCCTAGGATTCAACCTCTTTACACAAGTACCTGTTTCACAATTCTCATTTCAATGGTTAAGATTTATTAAGGCCAGTCAGAGCCAATTACATTTAATAGAACAATATATTAGTTACACCATTTACATTGGGTTTTCCAATTAGGCCCACAAATAGTCAACCCTATCAAATGAGTAACGGTTCGAATAATAACCATGGCCAGAGTTAAAATTGTTCAATGCCATACATAGTCGACTTCATTTGAGGCCAAAAGACACCAGCTTTAACAATTACTTAACGTTTACATTATGAATCCATAGATAGTCAACCCTAATACACTAGTGAGGGTTTGACAATCACCCATCGCCAGTGGTTAAGATTTTTCAAAGCCATACATAGTTTATCTCATTTGAGACCAAAAGATACCAGCTCTAACTATTACATAATGTTTACATTATAAGCCAACAGATAGTCAACCTAAATACACGAGTGTGGGTTTGACAATCACCCTTGGCTAGTGATTAAGATTGTTCAAAGCTATACATAGCCGATCTCAATCGAGACCAAAATAGACCAGTTCTAAAAATTACGTAACATTTACATTATGAACCCACAAATAGTTAACCTTAATACACAAGTGGGGGTTTTATAATCACCCATCTCCAGTGGTTAAGAATTCTCAAAGGCATATAGAGCCAATCTCATTCGAGGCCAAAAGATTCCAAATTTAACAATTACATAATGTTTACATTATCTACCCATTGATAGTCATTGCACGAGTAAGGGTTTGACAATCACCCATAGCCAGTGGTTAAGATTGTCCAAAGCCATAAATAGCCAATCTCATTTGAGGCCTAAAGATACTAGATCTTAAAATTACATAAGGTTTTCCCTAAGAACCCACGAATAATCAACCTCATTATACAATTGAGGATTTGATTGTTACCAATATATCGGTTAAAAATGTTGAAGGCCATTCATAACCAATGTCATTTGGGGCCAAAACATACTGGACATAATAATTACATAGGATATACACTATAAACCGATGGATTATTAACCTTCTTAAACACGAGTAAGGGTTTTTGAAGACTGGATGTAGCCATATCCAATTTTTTTGTTACTCCAATGCATTTATTAATTATTTTCTTACCAAAAAATATTCTCATATTAATTAATTCGGTAATTAAATTCTTTGGGCTTAGATTTATTTCTTTAGGGCTAATCGACCCACATTCCATTTTGCGACATCGCTACAGTGTCGAAAATATTCGATAACCGCGACATATAAATGTGATATCGTGCATATGTATTTTTAATCCGTCATTGACTAGGCCAACAAATATTTTTTATTTGGGCCACTTGTCTAATTCGGCTCAGTTTTCATTACACCGACTTCGCTGATGCTTCGGTCGTCCCTCAGCTTTGTCGATTAGGTTGTGGACTTAGGCTAATTTTGATTTGATTCTTCCCTGGTCTAGGCCAAAATATATAGTATTTGGGAACAACTCATTTATGTGGCCCAAAATCCACGAACGGCAATTTTGCACTTCCGTTTATGTTTGTATCTTTTATGCGACGGGAACAACGATGTCGCACTTTCAGTTTAAATGAAAGCGTTTCATGATTGGTATATAAACAGCCCACCCACAACCCACTCACATTCCCAATCTATCTGATGTCGTACCAAAACCTCCAAACTGAAAAATGGTTGGAAACCCATCAAATCCCAACACAAAAACTGCCTTCTCAAACCTATATAGCCCAAAATCGGCATTCATTCCAGGTTCGACAAAGTCTATTGGCCGATTTCGTCAAAAAGTGAAGAGAATAAAACAATAGATAAGGTAAGGACTTTGAACAAATTTGATGATGGTTTTTTTTCCTTTGAGAGACTTATGTCGTTGCCCATTTCATGATTTTATAACATTTACAATGAATGAGCTGTTGGATTTCATTGTGTGATTAGGTTTTAGGTTTATCCATTTCCGTTTGGGATTTCTTTACAAGTTCATGGTTGGGGCTAGGGTTTACGATACTGTTATGACACTCATACTTGCTTTTAGTTATTGGCATAGTATCTTTTTATGTTTTGTTGTTGACGTTAGTTGATATTATAGGTGTTTTAGGACCATTCATGTGTGAGCCTCACACTATTTTGGCCAATTCAATTGGCCATACGACGTCGCACATTCATAAACATGAATCTGTGATTTTGCACCAAGCACATCAGTCTAGCCGAAGTGTCTGTGACATGTATGCAAAATTAGCCAAAAACCATAACCTTCAAAAATTTCTTGACTATTGCACTAACTTTTCTAAATTCCCTTTTCTATCAAATGGCTCCAATGAAGCAGACGACTAAGAAGTCTAGGGGAAAGACCACGGACACATGTCCCTCACGCTCCAAGAAGGTGAAGACCATGGCTGCCCCTCCATCGCCAACATAGGACAAGATACGCTTCATCGATGAGGAGGGAGAAAATAATTTCGAAATGATCCGGGGATAAAAGATAAAAGAGGTGAGGCTGATGAAGGCCGAGAACGTGAAGCGGCTCCACCTCGATGTTTTCCTTGAACCCTTCAAACCTTCAAGAATTGAGGGTTTGATATTCCTAGACAAACCTATGTATGACACGGAGGTCAAAGAGTTCTACGCCATCTTCACTCAACTCAAGACGAATCTATACAAAACAAGAGTGAAAGAGATGGACATGGAGATGACGATGGTGTTGATCAATCGGGTGATTTGGTGCACAATCGGTAGGAAGGATCAGCTAGATGTTCAGCCTCTACAGCTACACTACTAAGACACTTGGCCTCCACGGGCCGACGAGAATGACCCATTTGGGGCGCTTGACCCCAAAACAATGGTGGAGAAGTACTTAAATATTGAAGTGGGGAATAGGCTCATCCATCCAAGGTAGATCAACATTGATGTCCTCAACCTTGAGAAGAGGATGATGTACAAAATAATTGTACAAATACTGATCCCGACCAAACATCCTTCAGGGTGCATGATTAACGGAGCCATCGTGTACTACCACCTTGTGGAGGAGAAGGTAGTCATTACAACATTATCCAGGAGAAGGACCAAGTGGCCCTTGCCCCGAACAGTGGGACACTCCCCTATGCCAACTTCATCACTTCCATTCCAGAGAAGACGAAGGTTACCATCAAATCAAAACAGATGATCCAGCCGAAGTACTACGATGGTAACTTCTTCGGGCAGAAACATTGTCATAGGGAGGCAGGAATGTTGATTGATCGCAACATCCACAAGGGAAATTTGGATGTGCCTGTCATGCCCAGGTCTGAGGCGACTCCATCGGCTTCCATAGCAGGGCATAATTCTTCTACCTATTCCCTGCGATCAGGTATGAAAATTTATGGTACATTTATAATCATTCCAAAAATTTTATATTTAAATTTTATAATTTAAAATTAATTTAAAATATATTTTTTACCACAGGACTTAAAAGCAACACCTGGGCCATGCTCCTAAAGGACATGGCTAAGACCAAGGCTCTGGCGCTTCACACGGACTGTAATGTGTGTCTCATAATGGAAGAATTGGCGGGTATAAGGTCTATGCTTGCCGGTGCAATCAATGCACTTGAGGTGGAACAACACATGGCTTCACAAGAGCATCCAACTCATCACGTTGGGGATGAGGAGCCTGTGGATGATGATGATGGGTTGAAAACCACAGATGATGAATCAGGTTCTACTACCGGAAATTTCGAGTCTTATACCAAAGGGTCGACGCAGGGCAAATATGAAAGATTATGGGATAGTTCATCTGAAAAAAAAATCTTATCCCACCCATGCCACCCACTGAATGATTTCTATGTGTGTTTTATATTTTCCGTACTGGTTGATGATTGTTTGTTAGGATTTTATTGGGATATTATGTATATTGTTTAATTTGTAATTTTTTTGGGATGTTTTCTGGATTGTATGGTATCATTTTATGTTTTGGATTACATATATTTAGATTTATCAATTTGCTTTGATGAAATTTTTGACAGGTCGTTGTGAATTTGGAATGGGACCTATATATGATACATTCCAAGTTCTGACTAAATTGGTTGATGTCGCTCTTGATTCGCAAACATGATGTTGGATTGATCGACATGTTACCGAATATCGTGCGACATCGCATGAATTGATTGTTTTAAATGGACTAGGCTCTGGTTTGGACCGAGGGGCCTGTGCGACACCGCATATTGCCATCAACTATGTTTTTCATGTATTTTATTCAATCTGTAAGGCCTTGAGTGAATCGTGAGAAGTCGCAAATGTCGTCTTGTATTAGCCAAGTTGCCCAACAAAATAATGTGAGATTTTGGTTCATTTGCTTACCACATAAAACATTACTTAATCTGCAAGATATAAATGAACGACAATTGAACTACCTATTACTTTACAACTAGAACCACACCATTATCATTCAACAGGGTAAGTTTAAATGATGTCTACATCAAATCTAAGTCTACTTCTTCTTCTTCTTCAATTTCAGTTGACTCTCAATCCACACGCCTTCTTTGTGGTCTCTCCTCATCGCTAGCCCCAACCAAAATAACCATCTTGGTCAACATTACCGGTGCTGGGTAGAGTGTGCGGAATAATGTCATATGGTGATGATGGAGTAACCTCTACCACAAATTTACTTTTCCCATGAATGAACACTCATTTTCTAGAATCACAAGTATCAACAACATAAAACACTTGTTTGGCCTGTGAAGCAAGGATGTAAGGATCGCCAGTAGAACGTGTCTTACTCAAATCAACGACTGTAAAACCTAGCTCACCCATCGATACACCGACATTTGATTTTGAAAATTGGGACCTTAAAGTTGTGTAGACAAGTTCCCATATTTCCTCAATCACGCCATAGTAAGACAAATGGGATTTTTATCCTCTTAGCTGCTTACATACAATGCTTCCGCAACTAAGCTAACACCACTATTTTGTGTTGCAGTGTTTGAGTCTCATTCACGTGTTGAGAAGGTCAAGCCATTCATGTCATAGCCTGTGAAGGATATTGCACTTGCAGAAGGCATGAAGGCTAATTAATTCAAGATCTCGTTGTGACTGTCCCCAACTACAGTTGTGTGTAACCAATCGGTGAAAGTGTGATTGTGTTCTGCAAACACTTACTTCTCCGACCAACCGAGGTTCCGCTCTTTGTGTTCTGCATATCCACGAACGGGTGCACTACATCTTAATTTTGCAGAACATATAACTGTGCTCTTGTTAACTCGTCGGGAGATAATACCCTAGTTGTTCCTCTCTGCAAGCCTTTGCCAACCACTCTGTCCACATGCTGCATTTTTCGTAGCCCAACTGACTCTTCATTCTTCAAGAATTCCTTGCAGTATTCTACAGGCTCCTTAGTCACATATCTCTGCACAATACTAGCATCCGGGTGATATTAATTTTTCAAATAACCCTTGAATATCTTCATATACCTCTCCAATGGATACATCCATTGTAGATAAATAGGACCATGATGAGACGTCAAATGCAGGTGTTTTCTGAAGCATTTCACATCTCTTTTGTTATCTTTTTGTTGTAAGATTGCTAGATTTAGCTAGGTTTACATCATAAGGGGTTTAGATGACCG
>JAULKM010114218.1:0-22284 GCA_032355605.1 Rubia tinctorum | reverse complement strand
CATAATATAGTTTGAGGATTAATTACGGAGATAATTAATTCAGTTATTTTGAGTGATCGGAATGTTTAGCTGGAAACTGCTTTCGATCAGCTAGCATCAATTATATTGGGCTTGCAGCTTATTATGACCAAACATATATGGTCACACATAAGGCATGAAATTGGATAAAAGAAATTACTATTAGGCTAGGAGCCCAGATACTATTTATATGAGAATTGAGTTCAGAGTTTAGAGTTCATTAAGTCTAATTGGCCTAGGCACAAATTGACTTAGATTAGGGTTTCTTGGATTAATGACTATTCTGTATAAATAGATATTTTTACAGAATTGTTCAGTATGACATTATTAGAACCCTGGCAGTTCCAGACGGCAGAAACCAGAAACCAATCCAATCATTCTCAGAAAACAAACATCACCGTAAAGAGAAGAAAAAGACTAAGTCTTTGCTTACTGATCAACGTTCTAAGCTGACGGCGGTGTAGGCGGCCCGATCGTGCTGTGTGGATACGTATAGAGGAATCACATATGGGATTCTCGTCTCCGTGGTTGATCGAATCTGATGGTAAAGCACGTTTCAAAGGTAATCTAAACTCTTAGATATATTCAAATTAAATACATGCATGAGATCCGGGATTAGATAATTAATTTTTCGGCTAAATTAGATTTAATCAATTCCCGACATTTTCCACCTTGATAGGTCTCACACAATTAATTTATTTTTATCAAGAATTCATACTATTAGATATAATTGTTATTTTTAAATAAGAAATCAATCATGCATTATATTTAGATTTTAGATTTTTTTTATGAATGTAAATTTTTATAAAATATCAAATCAGCAAAGTTCCAAATTTGGGCCCATCTCTCTAAGCATGTGACTATGACTACCTTCACAAAACCCTTCTTTCGGACCAAATTAGATCTCTTCCTGCATCATCTCTCCCTACATCACCTCACTTTAAAGCCCAAAAAACAAAATTGAAAAAAGCAAAATCAACAAGGTTTAATAATGATTCAGAAACTCCATCTTCATTGCTCCTAAGCATCATTCATCATCTTCATTAATATGCTCTTTGTTCTTTTCTTTCCCTTCATTAACATTTAGTATGAATCTGAAAAATCAAAGTCCCTTCCTTCAATTTATGCTGCAAAAAAAAATCTATTTCTCTCCAACCACACACTATGAAATGCAGTAGCCAGTATTCGTAGCTTCTGCCCTTTCTTCCTTTTTGCAATCTGAAACATGTAAATTTTTTAGAGTCTCAGTGAAGTACATCTTTTAAGCTGTAAACCTTCCAAAACTTTCTGCACATAAACACATTCAAATAATAGATGGTAAGATGATTCTTGCTTTTCTCCACACATACAACAATCAGATTGTGCCTTAGTGATACCAGAGAGCTGAAATATATCCCTTGTTGCTGACTTCCCATTTATCAACATCCAAAGAAAGAACTTCTGCTTCGGATGAACTTTTTTGTGCCAAATAACTGCTACGCTTTCCCTAACCATACATTCACCTTTCATTATATTGTACACTTCACTAATTTCCAGCCTCCCTTTCTAATCCCCACAGCTTCCCAGCACACTGAACATTCTATTTATAAAACTGAGCAGTACTTTCCAAGGCCAACTCTGTGAATCATTCATCTTGCAATCAAAGAAACTTTTCCCTTTTAGATAGTAAGCATGTATCCATTTTACACACAAAATATCTTCTTTTTTTCTATATCCCACATATGTTTGCACAGAGCAGCAAGTTCCAAGTTGCAGGGTATCTAATCCCCATTCCTCCACGTTTTTTGCCCCTGCATATTGCTCCCCAAGAAGCAGCATTAAATCCCCTTTCATCCTCCTCCCTTCCCCATAGAAAACAGGTACAAATTTTTACAATTTTACTATGCACACTTTCAGGAGCTTTCATTATATTCCCCCAATATCCAGTAATACTCAGCAACACAGAATTGATCAATTGCAGTTTACCTACATATAAAATGCTCTTTAAACTCCAAACTATAATTGTGAGCCTAACCTTTTCAATCAAGCACTCACAATATGTCTTATCCCATTTCACAGTAGAATGAGGAAGCCCTAGATATTTCATAGGGAATTCTCCCTTCTCCTCATGTAATATTGAGGCTAACACAGTCTGTTCAACAATATCCGTTTTTAAAAACACTATTTTTATTTATCTTTGTTGATCTCTAAACCAATCACCATTTTAAAATCTTCAAGAGTAACCTGAACATTCTCCGCAGATTTTTTTATTTGCAGCACAAAACACCAATAAATGATCAGCATATAATAAAGAGTGAACACCAGCTTTGTCACATCTCTAATGATACTCAATTTGTTTCATCCCACAAACTCTATTTAATAATCTTGTCATATAAACCATACAGATCACACACGGCAAAGGTGTCATAGGTCCCCTTGTTTCACACCTTTTTTTGCTACAAAACTCTATGTATATGAACTATTCAATGACAAACAAAAAGATTAAACCCGTATACACCTCATCATCCAGTCAATCAGTTTTTCAAGGAAGTTTAGAATTGCCAACCAATCATTTAAAAAATCCCAACCAATACTATCAAAAGCTTTACTTATATCTAATTGCCTCACCCAGCTTGGCCTCATGCTTTAATTTTTTATATCTATGAAGCAATTCTTGGGCTAAAAGAATATTATGAGGAATGTGCCTACCTTTAATAAAAGCACTTTTGTTTGTCCTAATTATATCAGGTAAGGCGATCATCATTCTAGCACATAAGATTTTAGTAATTAACTTATACACTATAGAACAGCAGGCTATTAGTCTGAATTCTAAGCATACCTGAGGCACGACAACTTTTGGTATTAAGGCAGTGACAGTGCTGCTAAATTTAGCTGGTATTTTCTCTCCTTCAAAAAATTCTTCACAACTTTTATCACATCATTTCCCACAATATACCAGGTCTCTTTGAAAAACTGACTTGTGAAGCCATATTTCCCCGAGCTTTTTGATGAATGTATACCTTTTAGGGCCTTTTTAATTTTCTTCTCAAAAATTGGCAGTACCATTTTTTCTTGCTAGTTCAAGCTCAGTTTCCATCCAAATTTTGCAACACTTTTCTCAAGTTTCCTAGTTTTTATACTACTTCCCAACTACTACTTGAAGTGTCTAACCAATTCTGCTTCAATTTCTTCCTGATTTGTCAGTACTGCATTTCTAACTCTTAGAGTTATAGTACTATTCTTGTTAGCCTTGACTTCATAGCATCATAAAAAAAAATGTAGGCCTGTCTCCTTCACAAAACCATTGCAGCTTTGATTTTTGCTGTAGAAATTTGTATTCTAGTTCTTGTATTCTCTCAACCTCCTTTCTGGCCTTGTTCTCAGTTTCTTGGTCAATCTGTGACAATGGATCCTCATTCAATTTTTCATGCGCAGCTTTCCATTCATTTATTCTCAGTTCTACTTTTTCCCCCAATAGCTCCAATTTCCCTCTTGTTCAGCTTTGTGAGAGGTTTTTCTAAGGCTTTAAGCATAATTTCTAAATCAGCCATAGAATGTACCTTTCTACTACCCACACTTATTTCACAGTGCCCAAAAACATAGGTGAAAGTGAAAACATGTTGAAATATTTGAATGGTCTTCTGAACTTCTTCACTCCAACATCAAATTTGATTAATAGTGGCAAGTGACTAGACATTGCCTCACTTCTTACTTCACATACAACTTTCTCCGGTTCTTTCCACCAAAACTGATTAACCATAACCCCTATCCAACCTACTTTTAGTACCTTCTTTTCTATTACTCTAAGTGTATATATTGCCAATGGTTTTAATTTTTATTAGCTCCAAATCTTCCACTGTCTTCTGGAATTCTTTCACTTCTTTCTCTTCTACTGGTGCGCCTCCAATTCTGTATTTAAACTCAAGTGGTGCATTGTAATCCCCAAAAATTAGCTATGCCTTGACTCTGCCACTACAGTTTTTCAAATACTGGCACAAACAATCTCTTTTCTGTCCTCTGTTGAATCCATAAACCACTGTACAAAAATATCTTAACTTGGATGTTTTTATTAAAACCTCCAAGTTCATCCATTGTTCCCCTCTACTCAGTATTGTTACCTCTAACATATCAGCCTTCCAAATCACCTAAATCCTTCCCCCAGTAGCCATATCCACATTTGTTTCATACTCCTAGTTTAACCTCCAATAAACCTAATAAACCAATATTAGTATGCAAGCAGATTTTCTTGATTACATTGTATTTACTAGGGTTTTTCAATCCCCGGACATTCCAAATCACCCAGTTACATTCTATCAGGGGGGTTTTCCTCCAACTTCCCCTTCCCATTTCCATCACTACCCCATCTTTTTAGCCATTTTCTCCTTTCAATAACATATGATTCATCATTTTCATTTCCTTCTGATATCTCAACATCTGCATTCTTTATTTCAGCTCCTATTTTCTTCAACTCATTTCCTGAATCCACCTGTCTCATATTTTCGGTTTGATTAACTGGAACATATACTTTCTAGTTTTTCTTTATCTTGTCCCCATTGTTATCAGATCTTCCCCTACATTCATCTTTTCCATGCCCAAGCTAATTACATTCACTAAATTTCACAGACTTTTATTCATAAATTACTTTAGGCTGCATAATAACTTTGTGCTCATTCAAATATAGCACCTTATCAGACACTGCTTCTCATATCTCCACTTCCACCTTCACCCTAGCATATGCTAATCTATCCTTTTGTTGAGTAGTTTTATCAAGACAGATAGGTATGCCAATAGGGCTAATAATTTTACAAATCAGTTTAGGCTGCCAGTAAACCGTAGGAAAATTTGGCTGTTGAATCCATAAATGTATTTTACAAGGCTCAGAAAAATTAAAATCAGAATACTATGGTTTAACTATTATAGGTTTTCCATCAATGAATATTGACTCAAATTCAAAAACGTCATTCATATAATCTACATTCATCAATTTAACCATGAAAATAATCCTACCTAACATCCATACTCTATTGACTTTCTAGCCCCATATCCTTAAAAAAACCTTCAAGTACCTTAAATGGAAAATTTCCACCCAGAATTCTGGAAATTACTGAAGTGCTCCACTGCAACAAGCTTTCTTCCACATCCCCTAGTGTAATTTCACCCATCTTCAATCCCTGAATTTCAATTGGTTTATACAATTTAACCTTAGAGTTATCGTCTTCAAACAATGTACTCCATTTTTTCTTTATCATTTTCCACACGTTCACCCCATGAGAGTCTTTTACCTTCTTTTAACAAAGAACTTTTCCCCTCCTCTATTTTCACTAGCTTGCTCTTGACAGGGAGTATCAGCCCCAAGAATTCCACATCCCCCGTTGCCCTTTTTGTTAGACCTTCCACCACCACCACCGATTTTGGAGTAGAGCTACTCTCTCCTTGTTCGCCACTTAATACTCCTTTTAGACCCTCCTTAAACCCTTCTCCATCAATCTGTGATCTAAAATTCGCCCCTAAATCTGGATTGTTCAACCGAACCACCGCTTTCTTCCCCAAATTCTTCCTCCTTTACCTACCCACAGGTAGCGATTTTCATAAACAGACCGAAAAAAATAGGAAAAGGACGATGATGAAAACACATAGTTTAGAGCACTAGGTGAGAGAGAAAGACAACAAGCTTTTAGATGTTTCACCTATTTATACTTTAGATTATATTTAGGGATATATGCAAATGTAACACTACCTAGATCAGTAAGTGCCAATATAACGCTCAGATAATTTTTATTACAAAAGCAACCATAACTAATTGATGGAAGTGCCAATATAATCCCAAGACACCATTTTTGGCGTTGACCGACATTGACCACACATAAAATAACTAAAATGCCCTTTGACCTAAAACCTATAAGTATTAGGGAAATTTTCCCCTTAAATCACCACCTCCACCGCCAGATCACCTCCACCAACTCAAAATCTCAAAATTCTAACCATTTTGTGCGCCTCTGACATTTTCTGTTGTAGGTTCTTCGTTCGCCAGGGTGGTGACCAACTGTCGTGCTTTAACTTTCACGGACTTGAGGCATAGACTTTGATGGTTCAGTTACTGAACTTTGTCTAGATGACTGGAGGCTTCAAATCGATGTCGACGTAGATGGGCTTTAAATTGACACTGATAAAGATGGGCTTCAACACGATACCGACTCGACGTTGCGGGCGGTGGATGCTTTGATAAAGTGTTGACGGACAGTGAAGGCTTCAATGGTTGACATCGCCGGAGATGAAGCGATGGAGCTAGGTGCAGCGAGGAAAGTGTTGATCAGAGATAAAGAATAAAGTGGAGGAATGGATGGAGCTAGGTGCGACAAAAAAGGAGAAATGGTTGAGAAGAAAAGAAGGAGAAAATTAGGGTTAAAGACATTACATTCATTTCAAAAATTTTAATTTTTTAAGGCGGTAAAATAGTAATTTCACATAATTCCTACCAAAATTTATCGAAATGGGTAGTTCTGCACTTTCACTAATTATCTAGGATTATATTGGCACTTTTGAACACTAGAAGGTTATACTGGCACTTATGTCAATTATACAGGGTTATAAAGCCACTTTTATCTAATACTTTTCAGGAATAATAATAAATATTTTAATTTTTAATGTTTGAATTGTATATGTGTCAAATTCAATATAACAATTTTATTATGAACTGCATTCTTAATAGTCAAAGTTTTGGGAAAGAACGTCTTTCCATAACCTTATGAAAAGACGAGGTTTAACTAGAATAATAAAAAGGAATTTTTTTTACTTGCAATATTAAAAATTTATTATGCAATGTGCTGTAGTTATAAGTTTATGACCTGATTAATGCAACCCAAATTTTTTTATCTTTATTTCTTCTAATTTTCCATTTAAACCTTAGTCTTTCCGGCTTATAGAAAAACACATTTTCAAGAGACAAACTCTTCTTAATATATACTTATATATAGGGATTTGAACCCTCGGTAAACAAAAGCTTACGTAGCAGTTCCAATGCTACGCCTTGAATCACTCGACCATCTCTCCAATACAATGATTATGACCCAAAAATAGAATAAATTGCGAGTCATTCAGATGGATAATCAATTATTGGAACATGTCCTTATATATACTTTTTTCCTCATGTGGGAGTTAGAATTAGGGGTGAACTAGAAAAGTTTGGGTAGAGCCGGATCTAGTGTTGGCTAGTTAAGCGTCCTGCAGTAAGAGGGGTAGTTATGAACTTTGTAGACCATCCCCACATGGTGGGGAAGGGAGAGCCCCAAATGATAGGGAAACCCCCCCATAACACCTTGGGATTATCCTGCACTTGGAAGAAGAAGTAGAAAAAGGAATAAATATAGCGATAACTTGATTCTTCGTCACCATAGTAAATTGGAAAAGAGTATATGAGTAAACTACTTTGTTACTTTTTTAGATTTTGGACGAACGAAGGGAATTTCCCTCGCATGACAATCCATTACTAATAGAGGTGTAAATCAATTAGAATCAGGTTAAGAAAGGAATACATTTTCAAATTGATTTTGTAAATATCCTTTTCCGTATTTGTTTCTATCTTGTATACCCTTTGTACTCATTATAAATATGAATACACATAGCCACAATTATTTTGTGGGTTTTAAATTCTATCATGGTATCAGTCGGGTCTCTCTAAACATTCTCTGGCTTGTCCCAAAAATTTCCTAATTGTCTCCCTGCTATTCCGATCCAAGGCCACGCGCACCCGCCTTGTTTTTGGCCGATCTTCACCACCGCTCCCCTTTTTGCCGGTGATCTCCGATCAAAATCCAACGATGCTGCTACACGCACCCTCACGAGCCCACTCTTTCGATAGCAAGCGCCGCCGATCATTCCCCGATGTCTCTGATTTCTATCATTTTCCGCTGCTCTATCCATGCACAGTCGTTAAATATGTCGTCCACTGCTATTCACAAGCTTGTTGTGTGTTTGGTGCAATTTGATTGGTCCGGACAGGCTAACCGCGGTAGGGGAGGCCACAGTTTTGGGTGAGGGAAGGGTGGCAGAGGCCGAGATAGTGGAATAGGCAATGGTCGGACACTGTAGCTAGCCTCGGGATCCAGAGAAAAATGGTAGCGCGGAGAGGAAGCATCGTCATATTACAGAGACAAGTTTATAGATGCTTTATCATTCTGGACTTCATCACTCATTTTGGTATGATGTTTTTTCGACAATAGTATACATCATTAACAGACTGCCTACTCCAGTTTTATCTGATCAGTCTCCTCTCTCATGGTACTACACCTTACTACTCCAATTTTGCTGAGTTTTCCCGTATTTAAGGTCATATGCTACGCATAAACTGGCCCCTCGGAGTATGTCTTGTATATTTTTGGGTTACAGTTCACAGTACAAGGGTTATCGTAGTCTTAATCTTCTTACAAAGGAAGAGTACATCACTCGCCATGCTCGATTTGATGAGTTATTTTTCCAGCTACCCGTACTAGAAATGTTACATATTTATCATCACTAGATGTTTAATCTTTTTTAGAGCCTTCGTCAGTTCCATTGGAGGTGTTTGAGCCATCTTCTTCTCCGGAATCACCCATTATTTTGGAAGATTTAAATTTTCAGATTTCACTGGAAGGTCAAGGTTCTTAAGAAAAATGTGTTTGTCTACCACATGGTGACCAACAACATGATCTACAGCAGCCAGGGAGCCAGCACAACCATTGACGCAGCCGCTGCCAATTCATACACTGGTCACCGCAACCGCGCATCGTCCTCATGCGCCACCAGCCCTGAAGCCACCAGCATCACCGTCTCTTCCGGTGAGTCCAGCTTTCCCAGTGCCGCCTCCATTCACATCTGTCTCAGGTGATACGCTCGACTCCTCAGGTTCCATACCTGCCTCAGGATCCGGGCCATCTCTGGTTGCGGGTCTATCTACTAGACATTCGATGGCTACTCGTTCATGCACGGGTTCATACGGTACAAGGATTTTTCTAATTATCATATTTCTAGTTTATTGAGTTCATTGTTTGCAAAGACCGAGCCTCGTATTCACCGTTCTACTGTCAAGGATCGTGAATGGTTACTGCTATAGACTCTGAGATGGCTGCTCTTTGTGTTCAACATACGTGGGAATTGGTTCCGCGTCCTCCACGTGCTAATGTTGTTGGCTCAAAATGGGTGTATCGTTTAAAATACAAGTCTGATGGTTCTCTTGACCGGTACAAAGCCATGTTAGTTGCTCAAGGTTTTTCACAATTACCTAGTTTTGATTATGATCATACATTTAGTCTGGTGGTAAAAGCATCTGATGTTCGTACTGTTTTATCTCTTGCTGTCACTAGAAATTGGCCTTTACGACAGCTTGATGTTAAGAATGCATTTTTAAATGGTGTTCTTGATTCCCCGACTTATATGGAGCAGCCTACTGGTTACAAAAACCCGATTCAGCCTGATTATATTTTTTCTTTACGTAAGGCCATTTATGGTTTGAAACAAGCTCCTGGTGCTTGGTTTCAACGTTTCAGTATTTTTTTGGTTGGCCTGGGTTTTGTAGCAGTTCTACCGATACCTCCTTATTTGTGTTCTCACAGGGTACCTTTTTACTGTATTTGTTGGTTCATGTTGATGATATTATTCTCACTGGGAATGATGGTCTTCTCATTCAGAAATTTATTGATCGGGTTAATAAGGAATTCAAGATTACTGATCTTGGTACTCTACCGTATTTTTTGGGATTGGAGGTTGTACGTACTTCTGATGGCTTATTCCTTGATCAGGCCAAATATGCCAAGAACATTTTATTGCATGCTGGAATGCAATATTTGGTGCCTGTTGCTATCATTTTTGTAGAATTTTCACATCTTTCTAGTTCTTCTGGTACGCCATTCAAAAATCCCACACTTTATCGATCTTTGGTTGGTGCAATACAATATTTATCGATTACACGTCTCGACTTGTCTTAAGTTGTGAATATGGTCAGTCAGTTCTTGCAAGCTCCTACCAATGACCATTACCAGACTATTACTCGAATTCTACGTTATGTACGTGGTATTCTCCACTATGATCTTCAGTTTCGCACAAATTCATCTGCTTTACCAGTTTTGGGTTATTCTGATGCAGATTGGGCTCGTTGTTTGAGATTCATGGGTCTACTTATGGTTATGCCAACCTGGTTTCATGGAGTGCTAAGAAGAAACCTACAATCTCTCGTTCTAGTTCTAAATCAGAATACCGAGTTTTGGCTAATACTGTTGCGGAACTAGTTTGGTTAATGAATTCACTGCAGGGTTTAAGTGTATCGACTCATGCACCACCTGTTTTGCTATGTGATAATAATAGTTCTCTCTTTCTTTCTCAGAATTTTGTTTCTCATAAGAGAGCCAAGCACATTGATATTGACTACCATTTTGTGCATGAGATGGTGTCTTCTGGCAAGTTGAAGGTTTCTCATGTTTCTACGGATCTACAACTTGCTGACATCTTTACAAAGGATTTACCTCGTCATCAGTTTGAGTTCTTGCATTTCCAGTTTTACGTTGCGACCAGTCCCACCCTTCACTTGAGGGGGGTAATAGAGGTGTAAACCAATTAGAATCAGGTTAAGAAAGGAATACCCTTTCTGATTGATTTTGTATATATCATTTTTCATATCTATTTCTACCTTGTATACCATTTGTTAGGGCTGGCATTTTGAGCCAATATACCTTACCAACCAATTTACAACCGAACCGCATACCATTTGTACCGAATATGTTGGTAACCGATGATGTGGTACGGTAGTACCGTACCATATACTTATGATGGGATGGTAATGGTATTAAGAAAATATTACCATGATACTACCGTATCACATATCTATATATTAAAAATATAATTAATATTATTTAAATTTTCATATTTTTTTGGTTATGTTAGTCACTCATTAATATTAGAAACAATAGTAATAGTTTGAAATGTGTAGTCTATGTTTTGGTTCCAATATGTTGAATATTGGAAAAAAGTTTAAATTATTTCTCTTAAATAAGATTTATTTACAACTGATATTTTTGTATTAAGTCAAAGAAAAATTAATTAAAATTAATATTTTCTTTTATTTCTTATAACTTACTACTACGGTTTTTAATGTGATGTTATCTTAGTTTATTTTTATTTATTTTTTGTTAAAAGCTTTTTCTATTAATATCACTGAACCAGATTTACAAATTTTGACATTCACTCCAGCCTATTACAAAAACTCAGTATTGAAACTAATCTATTAATTTACTTTCCTGTTTTTCGTCCTTGCTTTCATTCTCCATTTCACCTCCATCTGTACCTGATAAGCTAACGTTTCTGCCTTCAGTTCACCTCCTTTAAACACCCTCATGTTTCTTTCAACCCACAATGCATACAAACTTTCCACCTGTGTTACAAATTTCACCTTTTTCTTCCTACCTCCCATCTGCCAAAGAGTTTTTTCAGACATCTCATATTCTTCGGAAACTGCAGATTAAGTCTGCTCAGGACTTCATTTCCACATATGCATTTAATGAATAGGTGTTGTGCACTCTCCTTCTGATCATAAAAACAGCAGACCTCATCCTCCTTTACAATACCAAATCTGATTAGTCTCTCCTTTGTTGGTAGTTTATCATTCAACAAAAGCCACAGGAAGAATTTGTGCTTTGGTTGAACAATTTTACTCCAGATTGTTTTCTCCTTGTACCTGCATTCCCTCCCTGCTTTCAGCAAATCATATACAACGGCCAAGTTTAACTTCCCATTTTTCGTCACACATGTAGGTAGTATATGAAATACCTACATTTTCAACTTCATAAGCACTTTCCAGGGCCAACTATGTGTATTAGAGTATTCACATTTATTCAGCTGCTTGTCTTTCATATAATATACATTGATCCATTTCACCCACAACACATATTTTTTATTGCTGATATCCCACAAATGTTTGCACATAGCAGTTCTATTCCAAATTCTAGAATCCCTGACCTCCATTCCTCTATTCTTCTTGCTTTTGCATATTGAATCCCATGTTGCTGCAGAGAAACCCTTATTTCCTTCATCTCTTCCCCACAGAAAGTAGGTGCATATTTGTGTTATCTTCTTATGTATACTCTCAGGCAGACTTAACACACTACTCCAGTACCCCGTCAAGCTCATTAGTACCCCATTTATCAGATTTAATTTAGCAGCATAAGACAAAGATTTTGAACTCCAGCTTCTATTTCTGCTTCTGATCCTCTCCAACAATGATTCACAATCTTCTTTACCCCATTTAACTCTTGAGAGAGGAAGCCCTAGATATTTCATAGGGAATTCACCTTTCTTCACTTTCAGAATATCAGTCGTCATGCATTTATCAGATTCCTCCATTTTAGAGAAAACTTGTATCATTCATTCTCAACCCTGTCCTTTCCTTAAACTTCTCCATCACTTTTCTAATCCCATTCATTGTTTTTAAATTTCCAGCACAAAATATTAACAGATCATCTGCAAAAAGTAATGTATGTACCCCAGCTTTCCTGCATTTCTGGTGGTAATCAATGCTCCCTTCATGTCCTTCCTTCTTCATAAGCCTGTTAAAATACTCCATAATTTTCACAAAAAACAATGGAGAGATTGGATCTCCTTGTTTAACTCCACTCTTGGCCTTGAAGGATTTTGTATACCTGCCATTATAAGAAATACACAGCTCCGATATCATACTACAATTCTGGATCCAATGTATCAGTTGATCTGGAAATTTCAACTCCTTCAGCCAAGAAATCAGAAAATACCAGTTAATGCTATCAAAAGCTTTGCGGATATCAACCTATGCTACACAACTAGGCCTCATTGTTCCAATTCCATACCTATTTAATAGCTCCTGGGCAAGCAGCATATTATGTGCAATGTATCTCTCCTTTACAAATGCACTTTGATTATCACTTATCAATGTAGGCAGTATTTCCCCTATTCTGGCACTTAAAACTTTTGTTGTAGTTTTATAAATGACATAATAGCAAGAAATAAGACGATAATCAGTGGGTACCTTTGGCTGCTCACACTTTGGAATCAGTGTTATCACTGCATTCCAGAAGATTTTTCTCTCCTTTGAAGAATCCTTGTATTTCCTTTATCATATCATCTCCAATAATTCCCCAAGCTTCTTTAAAAAATAGGCTAGTGTATCCATCTTTTCCAGGGCTTTTAGAGTCCTTTATCCCCTTCATTGCTTTCTCAATCTCAGCCTTGCATACAGGTCTAATCAGTTGAACCTGCTGCTCAAGTGAAAGGGTATTCCCATATTTAACAACTTCTTTATCCAGATTCTTCACCCTTGTGTCTATTCCCATTTGAGCTTTGTAATGATTCACCAAGCAAACCCCAATTTTAGTCTGATCTGTCACCATCTTCCCATTCATTTCTAATGCCACAATTCTGTTTTGGTACTATCTTTTCCTCAATGAATCATAAAAGATTTTGTTGGTCTGTCACCTTCTAACATCCACTGAATTTTTGCCTTCTGCTGATAAAAACTAAATTCTGCTTCCTTTAGTCTTTCAGCCTCTTTTCTCTTTTTCTGCTCTTCATTCTGCAAATGAACATCCCCAGGTTTTGTATCAAGCATCTTTATAGCTACTTCCCACATCTCATGTGTTGTGCCTACCTTTTTACTTATGTCACTGAATTCTCTTTTGTTCAAAATTCTCAGTGGCTTCTTTATCTTCTTCAAGGTCTTTGCTATACCTTCTAAGTCACTGGTATTCTGCCTCAACCATATTTCCTTCACAATTTTTTTTGAAAAA
Source organism: Rubia tinctorum (assembly GCA_032355605.1). Lineage (NCBI taxonomy): Eukaryota > Viridiplantae > Streptophyta > Magnoliopsida > Gentianales > Rubiaceae > Rubia > Rubia tinctorum. The sequence goes on along the minus strand of JAULKM010114218.1, from coordinate 8,506 downwards.
AACATCTTATTTAGCCCACATATTAAAGAACCTGAAAGGTCTCATTTCAATCTCCCTTTTCTGGCTGAATCTCACCAATAATGGCACATGATCTGAAATCAATTCAGCTTTTACTTCACAAAAAGCATTTTGAAAAAGTTCAGCCATTCTTTATTCACCATGCCTCTGTCTATCTTTCTTAATATAGTTTCCCCATATGATCTCTTATTACTCCATGCATTGTGCACCAATTGACCTGATCTCTAACAATTTCAATTCTTTTACTAAATTCTGGAAATCTTCCGTTTCTTTGTCTTCCACTGGTTTACCCCCAACTCTATCATCAGGCATTAAAGGGGTGTTAAAATCTCCCATCACTAGCCATGGAAAGCTTCTTTGCCCAGTATGCTTCTAGAATTCCTATACGGGCTCTCTATTTTTTGCTTTATTGTACCCATATACTATGGTGAAATAAAATTTACCATCATCCTCCACCTTCCTGCATTTCAGATCCAACCACTGGTCATTACTATTGATTATTTTTATCTCATAGTTATCTGGCCTCCATACCATCCAGATTATGCCTCTCTTCTCTGCATTACTGTTGGTATATAGGTTCCATCCCATGCCAATACTCCTCCATATTTCTTCCTCCATTTCTTTTTTTAATTTTTGTTTCAAGTATACCCAGCAAGCCAATTTGGTTTTTCAGACGATTCCTTTTAACCTCCTTGTGCTTTGCATTTATATTCAGCCCTTTTATGTTCCATGTTGCTACATTCATTTATCTGGTGGCTTGTTCTTCCTTTCTCCAGGACTATTCTCCTTCCTACCTCTTTTTTTCTCCTATCACTTCACCCTGCATTTTATGGCTCTCTTGCCCTTCATCAATTACCACCACTGCTTTACCTTTTTCCTTCATTACTTCAACTTTTTCAGATTTGTTTTCCTGAGCTTTAACAGGTACAAGTATCTAAGTATTTGTCTTCCTTCTCTCCTGTGTTTTCTCTTCCACCTTTCCTTGAGATTCTTTTTTCCTGCGAACATCTTCAATATGACCATACATACTGCAACAAACACACATTACAGGCTGCCATTCAAACACTATTTTCTGTTGGACTATTGTTTTCTTCTCATTTATGTATGAAACATATTCTGGCACTTTTCCACCTAATTTCACCTCAATCTGCACTCTGGCATAAGCCAGTCTTTCTTTCTCTATAGTTGCTCTATCTAAGCTCAACGGTTTACCTAGAGAGCTAACTATCTTGTATATGGTTTTAGGTTTCCAGTATACAAGGGGCAGTCCAGGGAGCTGAATCCACACTGGAACAGAATCTGGTTCACACAGTTCAATATCTTTTTCCCACTTTTTCACAATAACTGATTTACCGTCAAAATTTAACATGCCTTTCTCCACAATTTCATTACATACAAGATCAGAGGCAAGTTTAATCATGAAGAAGCCTTTCTGCAATTGCCATGTTTTAAAAATTTTCTTGCCCCAAATTCTATGGAAAAAAACCTTCTAGTACCTTGTAAAGAAGGTTGCATCCCCGAGTTTTGCAAACTACGCAGTTCTCCCATTGTTTAACTCATTCTTCAACATTCTCCTCTGAAATTTCCCAAGTTCCATTCCATCTATATTGACTGTTTCATACTGTTGTATCTCCTTCTGAGATTCAAAGAGAGAAGACCATTTTTGGGCCTCCTCTTTCTCCTCCTTCTCCACTTTTTCACTCAATGACAACTTCTTCCTCACTGTTAATTTTTACTCACCCAAGTTTCCTCCATGAATCGGCGTTTGATCACTTTTGCCGATCGTCATCCGGCTCACAGCTTCCTCTTCTTCCACGATTTCCGTCATTTCCTCCTTTTCTCCTGTTGGATTCACTGCTTCATCCCCAACCCCTTTCTTCTCCTCTATCGTAGTTTGTATAGCTTTCTTCCTTCCCCTTCTATTCCCTGATCTGCCCATGGCAGTATAAAACCGATCAAGAAAATGATAGGGTTCTGAAGAAGTACGGTGTTTTCACACATAGTAGCTAGAAAGAGAGTTTAGTTGCAATATTTATCTTAGTTTATTATTATGATTCAAAAATATTTAATTTTCTAAAATTATGCTTATGCAATAGAAACTTTTTTATGAATAAAAAATTAATTCATTATAATTTAAATTTGGTGGTATTCTACCATACCGATACCAAACGACTTTTTTGTATAACGATGTGTTGGTATACCAAGGATTTGGTACAGTATTGGTTTTTTAAAATAATATACTGACATTGTTGGTATGGTACATGATATTAATAAAACGTGATTGTAACCGTACCGAATTCATTCCTACCATTTGTACTCATTATAAATATGAATACACACAACCACAATTATTTTGTGGATTTTACATTCTATCAACTGCCTTGATCCACTTGGCTACATCTGCCCCTACTCCAATTTTCAATGTTTTACTATTGAAAAAAAATGGAAATTTTGCTTTGTTTAAACTTTACAAATTTTAAAAGAGTATTTAAATACAAGTATTTAGTAAACAATAAATGTAAAATAATAATAATTAAAAAATAATAAGGTAGAATAAGAGGTTCTTATTGCTACTTTATTTTTTAGAAACTCCTATGCAATTATACAATAAAAAATAAGACTGAAGTCTTATCCATTTAAAATTTATTTACCCGTTGTATTAAATATTAATAAAAAGTAGTATGTCTACGGAAAAATGAATTATGTATTGCATGTATATACGATATGCTACCTATTTAAAAATACTATAATAAATTTTTCAATAATGTTCGAGAGATAAATTTAAATAAGTTTATTATAGTTTTATAAGATTAATTAATTTAATCATAGCTTCAAATATTTTACATAATAATATTTGATATGTTGCCGTCCCTTTACTTTTTAAATTTGGACTATTTATCTTTTAATTGTTGGCCATTACCCTTTCATAATAACTATTGGTCTCGATTAATATAATTTGTATATTAAATAAATGAAAACTTTGAGAGTCCGTCTCTTGGTCTTTCCATAAGTTATGTAAAAATCAAAGTTTAAAATGCAAATTAAAAGAAATCAAGATAAATTTTCAGGTTGCATTAATCGGGTCATACTTATAACTACCGGATGTTCCATAATAAATTTTTAACATTGTATTTAAAACCTTTTATTTTTCTATAGTTATAATTCAACCCTATCTTTCCATATACTTGTAAAAAAGTGATTTTTCTCGATACTTTACTCCAAAGATCAGAGAAACTGATTGTTATGCACTCATGGCATTGTTAATGATATTGTATATGATAGGGCAAGTTCAGCAAATTTTGTAAGTAGAATTGTATGTGGAATTGTAGAAAAGATCTAATGAATTATTTATTTTTTCACAAAAGAAATAGCGTATCTTGAAAAATGATCTTTTCATATATTATGAAAAGATCAAGGTTTAAACTGCAAATTAAAAAAATCTAGATTAAATTTTTGAGTTGCACTAACTTATAACTACTGCACGTTACATAATAAATTTTTAACGTTGCAACTAAAACATTTTACCTTTCTGTAGTTCTAATTCAACATTGTATTTTCATATGCTTATGAAAAACAGTGTTTTCCAAAACTTTATCATAAATTATTAAGCACATAATAGTAGTATTTGGTTTCTCCCACACCTCCACATACATCATCCTTCACATATTAATTTTTTTGGAATAACGTAAACTCATATCATCTTAGCAATCACAATGAGAATATTCTCTAATAATTATTATCAGTCAAAATTCATTCATTTATTTATTTTTACTGGTGACGTCATACGTAGTGAAGAAGTGAAAGAAATCCTCACGCACCATGTGCGTTGGGCGTTGTCTTTCATGCTTGTATGTTGTATCCAACCTTTTTCTTCGTGGTTTTTTGTTGCTTTAAGCATTGCTTGCTTTCATGGACCACCAATAATCATTCATGATTATTCAGGGGCTATGGTGATGCTTGAGCTTGAATCACAAATAAAATACCATAACAGGATACCCATAAATAAACACAAGATATGGCACTCCCATACTCCCACATCCCATGTGAGATAAAACCATAAACCAAAGATTTATGCTATTATTTCAAGAAAAAAATATTTATACTCTCTGTTTTGTTATTTATGACACACTTATTATAAATAAATGTTTTCTTTTATTTGACACTCTTTCCATTTTTTACAAGATTCCTTCAATTTCATCCACTCATTCTATTTTTTACATTTTATATTCAATTTCATCCACTCATTTTTTTCGCCTAAATCCAAACACCTAAAACTATGGCATCATAAATAACAAAATAGAGAGGGTACTAAATGGCTCTATATTGATAATACTTTATCCAATTCAAATTTCATACTATTCGATCAATTTTTACAGAATATATTTCAATATTAACAATTTTAACTATGCATAATGATGATGTTTAAAATTTTAATATTTGAAAAAACATATTACAAAAAAATTATTATATTTTATGAGATGCTATTATTGTTTATATTATTTTTAATTCATAATTAAGCAAGAATCCGTCTCCTAAAAGACGGTATTTCCTTAAATCGTGGAAATACTAAGGTTTAAAGTGCAAATTAGAAGAAATAAAGATAAAAAAATTGTGTTGCATGAATCGGGTTATAAACTTTATAACTATTACATGTTGCATAATAAAATTTTAATAATGCAATTAAGACATCTAACCTTTTATTATTCTAATTAAACCCCGCCTTTCCATAAACTTATGGAAAGACGGTCTTTTCCAAGACTTTGTCATTAAGCAAAGAGATGATCTCCTGTGAGGCACATTAAACTTTAGGCATGGGCATTTATGCAATTCTAGTTATATTCTAACTTCGAGGACCCATCTCTAATAATTTTACAGGGACATATCGCTAATATTTTTCCAAGTGCTTTTTTGTCCAATTTTTTCCCCATCATTTTTCCGCCAACTTCAATCTACAAAAAAAATCAAAAAAATAATATTTAATTTTTTTAAGAGAATGCAAAAAAATCAATATGATCATCGAAATGAAAATTATAAACATCTTTAAAAAAGTAGAACATCAACAAAAAAATTATAAAATATCAACTAAAAAATTGCAGCAAAAGTTATATAAAATTAAAATTAAAAAAATCATCGACTACTACTAACAAAAAATCAACTGAAAATCATAAAAACATCAACAAAGATTAAATTATCAATTTATTTTTTAAAAAAACTAAAAACATCAACCTATATCACCCAAAAGCTAAAAACATCAATTCCTATCATATAAACTTCACCCGATAAATGAAAAATGTTTACATGACGAAAAAACACTACAAAACATCAACCATATCACTAAAAAACTACAAACATCAACCCCTATCACCTAAAACTAACCTAGAAAATGAAAAATATCAATATGAGAGGGGAAAAACTAAAACTATCAACCCATAAAACCCTTAAAAACTACAAAATATCGACTCATATCAACTAAAACTCACCCAAAAATGAAAAACATCAACATTAGAGAAAAAACTAAAAATATCTACAAAAAAGCCGCGGCACCTCAAGAGTATAAATTATTCACTACGAAAATCATAGAACATCAACAATTTTTTAATTAAAAACCTACAAATATCAACCTATATCATCCAAAAGCTACAAACATCAACTCCCAATATCTGAATCTCATCTAGAAAATGAAAACATCAACATAAGAAAAAATACACTACAAACATCAACTCTTATTACCAAAACCTCAACCAAAAAATAAAAAATATCAACAACATGAAATTTAAAAAAAAACTAGAAATATCAAACTATATCACCAAAAAAACTACAAAACATCAACTCATATCAATTAAACCTCACCCGAATAATAAAAACATCTACATAAGAGGAAAAAAAAGACTACAAACATCAACCAAAAAGCTAAGTACCTCAAGAATTAAAAAAAACCTGGTGGGATTTGAACCCAGACCTCTAACCTCAAATCCTAAATCAATAACCACTACACGAAAAACTCAATATTGAACATACATTCAGTTAAATAATATTAAACCTAAACATGTTCACGAGGAGTGTAAATTCTTCAAAATAAAGGTCTAGTGAGATTTGAATCCCAAACCTCTAAGCATAATAGCTAGAGCACTAACCACTAGATCAAAGAACATTTACTAATTATGTACTCGATCAAGTATATATTAAACCTCAACTAGTCTTTGAAAAAAGTAAAACACAATATTAAATTTCACCTCTCATGAGGAAAAGCACAGCCGTCCGCCGAAGCCTCTAGCACCGTCCGCCGCCTCAGGCCACACGTGAAGTCACGCATGTCATCATCATCGTTCAGGGGCGTACATCTCACGCGCGCCGCCGTGAACAGTTTTTCCGCAGGAGTCATCCTTCTACTTCTTCCACTGGCGTCATCATCTTCTACTTCTTCTTGCCGACAAAAAAATGGGAAGAAGAAGGTGCGACACAGCTGCAATTTAACCGCCGCTGGTCCCCTAGCTCCACAGCGATGCTGAAACACTAGCTCTGCTACCGTGGAGCGTCTTGTGGAGACGACACAGTGAAGCCGTTACAGAGGAGTTGCAGAAGCGCCACGGGAAGCCTAGCGCTCGGCAGCATCGAAGCAGTGAAGAATCGCCGTGAATTTCAGAGTTGCACCGTCGACGGAAGAGCTCAAATCGGAAAAAACATAAATGAAGCTCAGATCGGAGGAACAAAATGGTTGCAGAGCAGCAACAGCGGCATCGAAAGAAGAAAGTTGACGGCAGTTTCCATAGCTCCGCCCCGTCACTGGCAGATTAGGAATAAACGTGGCGACGGAGAGCAAAAGCAGTTGCAATTTTGTTGATTGGGGAAGGAGGGAGAAATAAAAAATGAAAATGAAATTGTGTGATGTATATATCATTTTGATAATTGCACAATAGGCCCCTTAATTTATTAGCATATTTTTAATAAAATCTCATCCCAAATGAAATTTCCTATAATTACACAATAAACCCTAAACTAACGTTTAGCCTACCTAAAACAAAACTTTGTGTTAAGCAAAACATATTAAATTTGAGTTGGGATGAATGGAGATAGTATAATTACCAACTTTATTATTATTCATGGCCACTTCTTTAAAATAAAACTTCTAAATTATCATAAAAGATGGTTTTCTGATACGTGGCATATCTTTAAATTATGTACAGTTCACTGTGTTTTTTAATTATACGTTGCATTTGTTAAATGACATACTAAATTTAAAATTTTGAGAATGTAGTTTTAATGTTATATATTTAAATATATTTTTTACGTTAAATACAAATTATTATTTATTTTAAATTATATAATATAATATATTTTAAAAAAATTACAAATTTTAAGGTAAAAAATAAATTGAATTAATTCATAAACATATGGATAGACCATCCTTTCTGAGACTTTCCCATCATAAAATAAAATGAGATTCCGATGAAGACTTTAAATAGAAAAAAGGACAGTAACGGTCTTTCCATAAATTATGGAAAGACCAAAATTAACCTGCAAATTAGATAAAATTAAGATAAAAATTTTGAGTTGCATTAATCAAGTCATAAACGTATACTACTGCACGTTGCATAGTAAAATTTTAGTATTAACACTAAGACTTTTTACATGTCCATTATACTAATTAAACTCCATCTTTCTATATTAAACTTCATCTTTCTATAAACCTATGAAAAAACGATCTTTCCAAGACTTTTCTTTACTTATTACTACGAATTTGGACGATAATTGACGTTTTTGTACTTTTATCAGTATCCATAAGAAAATGAGTTTGTCTCTTAAAAGACGGTATTTTCATACATTATGGAAAGACCAAGGTTTAAATTACAAATTAGAAGAAATCAAGATAAAAATTTTGGATTGCGTTAATGGAGTCATAAACTTATAACTACTATACGTTGTATAATAAAATTTTATTATTAAACCTGAAATTTTTTATATTTTTATAATTCAAATATCTTCTTATCTTTTCATATGATTGTGGAAAGATGGTTTTTTCCAAAACTTTGCCTAAGAAAATAACAAGCTATTTAGGAGTATGTATTTTAGGAGTTGCAGGAAAAAAGAACACGGGAAGGCTCCGTTCTCTCTCCTCAAAAAAGAACCCACCACAGATCTAAGCTGGGGGGAGGTCGCCGGCGATCGCCGCCGCGCCGGTCTCTCCCCCACCCCAACCTTAGATTAGTTTGTCTAAACCACCCTCATCTCCTTTAACCTGAAACCCATTTCCGCCTCGAAAAACTACGATTTCTATCATTTTTCTCTGTAGATCGGTGACCACCTTCGCTGTCCATTGTCCGGGAGAGTCGCGTTCTTCCCACCTCTAGCAACGGCGGCGTATTTGGTGAGTTTCTGTCCGAGAGAGTCGCGCTCCTCCTGCCGGAAAAAGTCGAGTGCTTCAGTTTTTGCCGGAAAATGAAGAACGGAAAGGATAGAGGGAGGCATAAGCAGATATTTCGTACCGGGA